>ML349203.1:0-13547 GCA_005239505.1 Nicotiana paniculata | reverse complement strand
GCAATAAACAGCAACCCCAGAGAAGACCAAACAGTCCAGCAAGAATACACCCAGAAATCTTGGATATAAATGTTTGGAAGAAAATTTCCAGGAAAAAAAAAGTCCAGCAAGAATACCAAAATGATTGGACCAAGGCAGCAAACAAAACCAAATCTTTTTAGGAAAGAAAACCACAGCTATAAACCAACTTAATTTCAGATTGTTTTCCCTCCTACTGCAAATCCTTTTCCTTTCTATTTTTTTTTTTCAAGTCTTTTAGTTAGTCAAAATTTGTATTTTTCAGTCCAAAAAGTTCCAAAGAAGGGTCTGAAAAAATCCTCTTCTAGTGGTAAAGAGTGTGTGTATATATAGGGAAATTTGGGATGGGATATGCTCAGCATATTCCTTATCCCAAATGAGCTGAAAAGGGTACAGGTACAGCTGTCAACCCTATCCTTTTGGGACAGCTGTACCTTCCAGAATATTCCAGCCCTTGAAATTACCCTTCTATCCCTAAGTATCTGATTTCCTAATATTTATCTAATCTAGAAGGTTCTNGATTAAATGCCTAGAGTTGGATTTCATACTACTTATCTATGTTTAAGTTATTTAATCATCAGTTTAATTATACTCAATGGAGGTTAGTCAATTAAGTTTTCTTAACTTAGGTTAAATGAATCTGTTTTAGCCCATTAACCTCAGCCTAATTGTCTTAAAGAGATTTTATTTTCAGTTAAATACTTAAGAAGCTACCTAAATTAATTTCTATATTGAAGAAGTTGGAATTATTTAAATGTAAGACTAAGTGAATCAATTGTTCTTAAGCTTATTTTAACTCAAATGCACAATTGAACCAGACTAGTTGTCTTAGATCAAATGAAAATAATTAAGCTGTTTAAACTTGATTAATTAGTGTGCTTAATCTCTACTGATTTTGGACCTGTTTTGAGATTGAGGTTAACTAGTGTTGGTTAATTCTAACTTAGCAAATTATACTTAACCTTTAATAAGACTAGGAGTCTAGTCTCTTTTTAGGAAGTTAGGTTAGACCATTAGCTTAATTGGTTAATTAGGTTTTTAGAGTTGGTTTCCAACCATACTTATTAGTTACCTGGGTTTAAATTAATTTCATTACTAGGTGTTAATTCTAGTTTAATAGCTTGTTACTTGATTTAAGTCGATGAGTTTAATTGCTTAAACTTGGGTTAACTGATTTACTTGAGCTAATTCAACTCGACTACTTTGACTAAAATTAAGGACTTAGCTAATTATTAAACCTAGGTATTTTTTAGAAATTTCGTCACCTTGATTGATTCATGAATGTTCACTGGTTCAGAATCAAGTACTAACCTAATTAATCAATCGATGAACCTAATCTAACCTATTCGGGAAAGCAGGGAAGCAAATAATCGAAAAGGGGGCCATATCACTTGGGGACAAACAGTAAACAAACAAATTTGAATAACCTGAATATGAATCAATTAAACGAACTATTTGTAATTAACTTTAAATAGGGAAATAGGCAGAAAATCTAATTAATTAAGGATAAACAGAAAATCTTAAAACCGAAACATGGATGCTACCTAATCAACGCATGCAAATTCAGAAGAAAACAGAAAAAGTTAGGAGAAGATATTAACAGATCGAGCATAAAAACATGAATGAAAGCAGTGATTAGCATGATTTTTGTTTTAATGGTGCACAAAAATAATAAAGAGGAGAGGAGATTCGTGTTAAAAGTACTTGGCCTGGGAAAAGAGGAGGGGGTCACTGGGCCTTACAAGATCTGATGGGGGTTTTCTTTTAAAGAAAAAATGAATTAAACCTTCATGAATCGATTGCTCTAGTTAAGAGCAATCGACCCATGAAGGTCTAACCCATTGGTTTCCCTCGAATCGTCCGGGGAGAGATTTCGGGGGTTTTCAGATTTTTAGATCTGAAACCCTAGCAAGTCCATCAATTTTTTCAGGGGAGTTGACACGGGAGGTGATAGAGGAGGTAATGGTGGTTGCCTGGTAGAGATTTGGGGTTGATTGGAGTGGTTATGGTGGCCGGACGGCGGTGGGGTTTCAGGGGCGGCTAGGGTTTAGAGTTTGAGAGAGATGAAGGAGATAGGGCGGCTAGGGTTTGAGGCGGGGGTTGGGTTTGGATCGAAATGGGGGTATGGGGTGGGGTTTGGACACTTAAATACGGAAAGGAATGTCCAGTTCCGGTCCGTTTCATCATGGACAGATCAATGGTTGGGATTGACTGGGCCTAAAACGGCGTCGTTTTGGTTAAGCTGGGGCAGGCCGGGTGAGGGGTTTGGGCTGGTCCGGATTTGGTGTTAGGGAGAAAGGAGTTTGGGCCTGGGTAATTTGGCCCAGGTCCGATTTAGTGATTAACTCTAACTTAGTTTTTGTCTAATTATAAATTAATTAAGAGTAATATCATTTGATTTAATACTCATATCATTTAAGGAACAAATTTCACAATTTTGTTAGAAAAAATGAATGAATTAATCATTAAATCTACATTGTGTCAAATGATCAACATTTTTGTTGTTATTTATTTTCAATCGATTACAAGTAATATATTACTTAACTCTAGTTTAAATTTTAATTAATGAATAAATTAATGGTTGAAATTTCTAGTTAAAAAATGTGATTATTTGAAGAATAATTTTCCGTAATTTTCCAATAAAAATGATTGAAGTCATGCACCGAATCATGCAACTTTAAATCATTTACGAATTTTAAAAGACAAATTATGATTTATGTAATGTAAATAATTCACACACAGACATTGAAATTCAACAAGGTTCATAATCATTAATTAATTTATTGAATTTTATAAGAATATATAGTAGGTTAAAAATTACATGCTCACAATAGTGCAAGAAAAATCAATTACAATAGATAAAGCTACGATCTTTACAGCTTTTCTAAAAAAAGGTCAACAAAAGCCAATAAAAGTCAACACTGGGCCCGTTCGCTCAAAACCCTGGTCCAAGGGTAGATTCCAACTATCAATAACCACACAAATTTCCTCTTTGATTCACATGAACTTGATGTTAAATCTAAGATATAATCATGAAATATAGTTGGAAATTGATTAGAATCACTTACCCAATATTTGTAAATGAAAATCCCCTATCCAAATTGTCTCCTACCGTGTCTATGGTTCTAATGAGAATATGTGATGAAAAATTCCGACTCCCAAGCATTGCGTTCAGTTGCAAATGTCACATTTCCAACACTGGATTCACATTTGCGAACCCCCACAACCTCAACAGAAGTCGCATATGCGACGAAGGCTTCGCAATTGCGAAGTTGACTCCTATCACGAAAATGACCAAGTGGTCACAAATACGACCCCAGCACAGGCCTGCTGACTTCGCAGGGGGAAATTCGAAGTTGCGACATCAGACCACCTCCTGCTCACTTGGAAAATGCGACGTTGGTGCTCGCAATTATGACATCACAGCACCAGCAAATCCAGCTTCAGTCCGAATCAATCTGAATCACGTCTGAAACTCATTCGAGCTCTTTACGCTCCATACCAAACGACCACAGAAGTCTAAAAACACCATAGTAACTGGCTCGAGTGATCAAAACACAAAAATAACATCTAGAACTATGAATCAGACTTCAAAATGCATGAATTTCAAAGTAAAGTTCAAGAACCTCTAGAATTGCGATCAAGCGTCCGAATTTTATTAGATCAACTTCAAACGACACCAAGTTTTGCAGAAAAATTCTAAATATCATAACAAACCTATTCCATGTCCCAAAACTAAATTTTGAACTCGATAACCAAAAATCAACCTATGGTCATCTAAACCTAAATTGCCAATTTTCGGCAAAACAACACAAATCAACCTACGGACAATCAAATTCAATTCTGGGCATACGCCCAAGTCCAAAATCATGATACAAACCTATCGGAGCCATCAAAACACCGTTCTAGGGTTATTTTTAGAAAATTCAAAGTTTGGTTAACATAATCAACTTAGGCTTCTACACCAACAGTCAAAGGGTCTAAATCAACCCAACATCATCCTGCAATGAAACCAATCAACCCCCTAACTCATAAAACCAAAATTACACTTGCATGAAGTATCCAAAGGGGAAACGAGGTGCAAATAGATAGAACAACTGGTCAGGCCATTACATCTAGAATAATTTGACATGCTCTATTGATTCATCTCAGTGATAGTGAATTCTTATCAGACTCTTATTTATTTTAGACACTTATGTTATCCCTGGGGAATGTCCTAAAAACTTATATACTCAAATTCCAGTTAGAGGCTCACTACTTGACAGTGGATTTTATGAAGTTAAGTTTTATATTTTATTTTCTTGACAGTATTTAACATAGACATCGTGCCTATTTAAATGATTTTCATCCAGCTAGTACAGGGTTCACTCAATGGATAGTACGGATTGAATGCCAATCACGTCCCACCCCTGTTTGGAGGTGTGAAAAAATGATTCTACTTTTTTTTACCAACATATCTAACAATAGTGATGCTACTTCATAATTACTTTTCTCCAAGAATATAAACAACGATAATAATTTATGAGAAAGGGTCTGTCTGTGTGTTGCGTGTGTATGTGTGTCTATATATATATATACCTATTTTTTCATAAAAAAGATATTTTATTAACTACTACATAATATTACACAAAGCATATTTCTCGCAGAACCATAAGAGTTGCCCAATTGGGCTAAACAATTACAAGTCTTGCACAAAAATATTTCTAATAGTAGTCGTTTCTTCAAAATCCATCGAAGTATACTTAATGGCACCTAGGAGAATGCTAATTGAAAAAAAAAACATTAAAGTTGGCAAGCTTTATCTCCTCTTTAGCTAATGTATCTGCAACTAAGTTTTGTTCCTAAAACAACATTTAATTTTCTGTATCCCAAGCGAAGCATTAAGGACATGCATTCAAGAACAATGTTAGAATATTTTTCTGAGTCATCAATTATCATTTCGATTTCCCTAGAATCCACTTTAACTTCCAACAGATGAAGGGTATGCTGAACTACTAGTTTCAAACCATAAAAAAGTTTCAGTAACTCAGCAGATATGTGACTAATAGAAGGAACACTGATATAGAGACCCAATGTCTAGTCCCAAATTATTTCTTATGCCCCCACCCCTAGGGGCGGAGTTAGATATCAAAGTATGGTTCCGATAAAGCTTAGTAACTTTGATCCAAACTTTGTATTTATGTTAAAAATTCATTTAATATGTACCCAAACATTTTAAATCCTGACTCCACCTCAAGAGGAGGATGCGTGTAACGACACGACCAGCTGTTTTGAGCATTTTCTCTTCTCTCGGTAGTTTGAGGTCATAAGTAGCTCTGTATGATGTGTTATGAATTATGTGAATCATCGGTATTGGTTTTCAGGTTATTCAGAATTAATTTGGAAGAATGACTCTCACCTAGAAGCTTTAAATTTGAAAAGTTTGACCAAGTTTGACTTTTTAGAATTTGATCTCGGATTGGATTTATGATGGTTCCGTTAGCTCCATAGGGTCATTTTGGACTAAGGAGAACGTGCAGATTGTGTTTTGGAGGTCCGTGGTAGAATCTGAATTGAAATGGCGAAAGTTGGAATTTTTGGAAAGTTGGACTGGGAGTGGACTTTTTGATATCGGGGTCGGATTCCGATTCCGGAAGTTGAAGCAGGTCCTTAATTTCAAATTTGACTTGTGTGCAAATTTTGAGGTCAATTAGACGTTATTTGATAGGTTTCGGCATCGGTTGTGGAAGTTTGAAGTTTCAAAGTTCTTAAAGTTCGATTGGAGGTGCGATTCTTTGTTTTAAGGTTGTTATGCGTGATTTGAGGCCTAAGAGTAGGTCCGTGTTATGTTATGGGACTTGTTGGTATGTTGGGGACGTGTTCCCGAGGGGCCCGGGCTTGTTTCAGATTGATTTCGGGCTTTTTTCCTTCATTTTGCATTGTTGTGTTGCTGGTTTTCTGGTTTTTCAGATGTGTTTCACGATCGTGGATGGAACATCGCATTCGCAAAGGGTAATTTTGCCAATGCAGAGGTTTGTTCTTCGCGTTCACGCTTTCTTGGTCGCGTTCGCGATGGGTTGATGTTGTCTTCTTTGCGTTCGCATAGAGTTGAGCTGGCAGCTGGAGCTGGAGGATCTTCTTCATCGCGTTCGCGTAGTTCTGTCTCAGTGTGTTTCGCGTTCGCGTGGCTTGTGCCACGAACGCATAGAGGATTTTGGTGGCTGATATTTTTTGTTCATCGCGAACGCGATGACTATCTTGCATTTGCGAAAGAGGAAGCCTGGGCAGCTTCATAACGTACTCTATTTTGAGGGTTTTAGCCATTTTTGCATTTTTGGAGCTATGGAGCTCGGATTGAGGCGATTCTTGAAGCAATTTTTCACCGTATGAATTGGGGTAAGTGCTATCTACTAGGTTTTGATTATATTCCATGAATCTTACTTCGATTTTAGCTTTTGGCTGATGATTTCTAAAGAGGAAATTGAGGATTTTGGCCTACAGTTTCATATTACGAAGTTTTTTGTTTTGAACATCAAATTGGAGTCGGATTTTAGTTAAACTTTTATGGTTGGACTCCTAATTAAATGGGTTATCGAATTTTGTGAATTTTGTCGGGTTCCGAGGTGCTGGCCCGGGTTGGAATTTTGGGCTGATTTCGGGCTTTGACTCAAGATCTGATATTTTATAATCGGAATTGGTTCCTTTAGCATAGTTTGATGTGTTTGAGCTGTTGTTGGTCAGTTTAGAGCCGTTTAGAGGTCGGAAAGTGCGGTATGGCATCCTTGGAGCATCGCTTGGCCTGCTCGGCATTGGTATTGGCTCATTCGAGGTAAATAACTCTTCTAAACTTAGTGCTAAGGGTATTAAACCCCGCAATACGTGTTATGTGATTGGTATTGAGGTGACGCACATGCTAGGTGAAGGGCGTGTGGGCGTGAACCCTATGAATTGGGACTCTGAGGCTCCCATGGCACTATGTAGTGGCCCTATATTGTTGTTATTTGTGTCTCCACCATGTGATATAGTAATTGGGCTGACAATCATGCTAGATATCATGCTTAGACTTATGCCGATACTCTTTGGACCTACTGAGGTCATTTCTGTTGTGGAGTTATATACTTTCATTGTTTTATATACTCAGTCATATGCACTCATATGCATATCATATCTCAGTATCTGTTGTTACTCATTGATACATCATATCATCATATTCGGGCTAGTTTTATGATATTGTGAGCCCGGGAGAGAGAGAGACTGGAGAGATTGGTGACTAAGTGAGGCAGAGGGATTGATTGTGAGGATAGTTATGAGTGAGTCCAAGGGCCTGATTGTGAGGATATTTCTGAGTAAGGTCGAGGGCCTGATTGTGAGGATATTTATGGGATAGGGCTGCACGCCACTGCATGTTCATTTATGGGATCAGGCTGCACGACGCAGCATGTTTATTTTTGGGAGCGGGTTGCACGCCGCAACATGTTTCATATAGGACGAGGGACTCATTGATTTATGCAATGATTGGATTGATATAGCGCTTGGGGTGTAGGAGCCCATCCGGAGTCTGTATACACACCTAGTGAGCGCAGGTACCTGTTGAGTGATATTTCTCCGAGGGGTTGTATATGAGTGATGTTTGCCCGAGGGCTATATATGAGTGATTGGGAGGAGTGATTGATTGATAGGACTGAGTAAATTGATGCTCTGAGAGCTTGCATATGGTTTTATCACTGAGTTGCATCGCATTTCATATGCACATTTGACATACATGCATAGAAATATATTTTTCCTCATGTTATATAGTATCACATCATTCATGACTTTTTACACACATTGGTATGTGAGTACAAAGAGGTGTTTTTGTACTTGATATTTTGAAAGAAAATGAAACTTCTTGCTCATTGTTGAAAGGATTTTGAGAAAAATCACAGTTTTCAAACTTACTTGTATTTTTTACATTTTCGGCAAAAGAACTGAGTTTCACTAAAATATTTGAAAAGCACGCCTATTTTTCTGAAACTATGAATGGGTTGGGCCCTTTTACTTCTGAGATACCCCCATTTACTGCTTGTGTTATGCTGTTGTGAACTGTTGTAGAATATCGGTATGTGACCCGACCTTGTGATAGCTCGTAATTGCTTTCAACCTAAGGTTAGGTTTTTACTTACTCAATACATGGGGTCAGTTGTACTGATACTACACTTTTTCACATTGCGTTAAGATGTTGGTTGCAGTTGTTGCTATGTTCGAGGGTTGCTGGATTTGAAGATGTACCCGCGTCCATGTTGCATTTGCCGCTGTTGTTCGGGTAGCCTTAGATTAAATTATGTTGTTTATGTACTTTTCAAACGGACTATGTATTTATTTCAATTCCGCTTTGTAAATTCTATTCTTAGAAGCTCATGATTTGTACTACCAGTCCTTGGAAAACGTAATAGATTCAGATAATTTATTCTGTTTAATTGACTTGTTAAGATTATTGAAATTTGATAGTTGTTAGTTGTCTTACCTAGCGGGTCGTGTTAGGTGCCATCACGACTAGCGGATTTTGGGTCGTGACAATGCACGTGGAATAAAGCGGTATCATGGACACCGCTACGTTGAAAGTTTTATGAATTATATAGTAATACTATGTGGATGCAATAAGATATAGAAAATGACACCACTTGATGCATATTGTATCTTGGCACGATGGTTAAGGTCTTAATTTTGTTCTAGGAGGTCAGTATTTTTATCAATATTTTAGAGAGTTTCATAAATTGTGGTTCGGTAGAATTGAACCCACGACCTCTTCTAAAAACAAATAGACTAATGCTTTGTCTTGTTATTTAATGAGATCATTCATGTTTTTTCATTCTGCGTTTTTCTATAAATATCGACACTGCTTGCGAAAAATCATGTGTTTGTCCCTGTCCACCTTTACCCCATACCACCCATGTATGTGAAGTTGATGGAAGTATCATTTATGTTTAATCTAAGTTGGCATGTGGGATATTGTCACGACCCAAATCCTAACATGTCGTGATGGAGACTATCGATGGTACTAGGCAAGCCGACATTTACAAAATACTTCCAATATTTAATAGAAATATAAATTAAGATATTTAAAATAAGCAGCGTTTTCATAAACAGGGGTAAAACCCATAATACAAGTGCGGAAAAATAGCTCCCAATATCGGGGTGTCGCTAAGCCATGAGAATCTATACATATTTCATTTAGAAATGAAGCGACTATAATAGTTTGAATCAAAATACAACGAAATACTGAATAAGGAAAGGAAAAACAAGGATTGTGAACGCCAGGCAGCTACCTCGAAATCTCCAACAGCTAGCTACGCGAGATATCAAGATGAGCCTAAGGTTTATCGGCCCATTTGAGGTGTTGTGATGTGTTGGGGAGGTTTCTTATGAGCTTGATTTGCCTCCCAGTATAGCAGGAGTTCATCTAGTATTCCATATTTCTATGCTCCAGAAAGTACCACGGAGATCCGTCTCAGGTGTTGGATTTCAGCTCAGTCCAGCTGGACAAGGATTTCAGCTCATTCCAGTTAGCCCGTCATGTTGTCTAGTTGGTTCCCACAGATAGGGAGAGGATCAAGAGGTTCGTTGATGGCCTCGCTTTTCAGTTGTGATTGCTTATAACTAGAGAGAGTGTGTCTAGGCTACTTTTGATGAGGTGGTCGACATTGCTCGTCAGATAGAGATGGTTCGCAGCCAAGAGCGGGTTGAGAGTGAGGCCAAGAGGCCTCGTGGACAGGGTGGATTCAGCGGTGCTCCTACTGGGGGTCAGTTCTACCACGGCAAGTGTCGTCCTTACAGACATGTTCAGACGGCTCGCCTATTTCATCGTGATGCAACATCTGGAAATAGTTCACACAGTTATCAATAGGGTCACTCATATCTTAGTGCCTCCCCAACTCAAAGTTCGTCTTGTGCTCCATCAGGTCAGGGGTCATCTATGCCAGGTTCTTCTACCAGTTATCCCGGTGCTCAGGGCTCCCTTCAGTCCCCACCACCAACACTAGGGAGTTGTTTTGAGTGTGGGGAGTTTGGGCGTGTGTGGAGGCAGTGTTCTCGTTGTCAGGGAGGTCCAGCGCAACAGACGAGTCATGTTGCGTCTTCTGCACCAATTGCTACACCACCCGCTAAACCAGCTCGGGGTAACGCCCATTCAGCTAGAGTTCGCCCTAGGGGGGAGGCCGATTAGGTGGTGTCCATGGTCAATTTTATGCTCTTCCCGCCAGACCAGATGCCATTGCTTCAGATGTGGTGATTACAGGTATTGTCTCAAACTGCCACATGGAGGCCTTTGTATTATTTGACCCTGATTCCACTTATTCATATGTGTCCTCATATTTTGATCATTTTTTGGATATGCTTCGTGAGTCTCTAGTTTCATTTGTCCATGTGTCTACACCGGTGGACGATACTATTATTCTGGACCGAGTATATCTGTCATGTGTGGTGACTATTGGGTTTCTGCAGACTAGAGTGGATCTCTTGTTCCTTAAAATGGTCGATTTTGACGTGATCTTGGGTATGGATTAGTTGTCTCCATGTCATGATGTTCTAGATTGTCATGCTAAGACCGTGATGTTGGAGATGTCGGTTTGTCGAGGGTTGAGTGGAGTGACTCTATAAACTATGTTCCTAGTAGAGTGATTTCATACTTGAACGCTCAGCGGATTGTTTAGTGTAGAGACCCCTACTATTGATTCTATTCTGGTGGTGCGAGATTTTCCGAATGTCTTTCATGCAGACCTGCCAGGCATGCCACCTGACAGGGATATTGACTTTGATATTGATTTGGTGTCGGGCACTCAGCTCATTTCTGTTCCACCGTATCTTATGGCACCAGCTGATATTAAGGAATTGAAGGAGAAGCTTCAGGAACTCCTTGATAAGAGGTTTATTCGGCCTAGCGTGTCACCTTGGGGTGCACCAATTCTATTTGTGAAGAAGAAGGATGGTACTATGAGAATGTGCGTGAATTTCAAGAAGTTGAACAAGGTTACAATCAAGAACAAGTATCCTTTGTCGCGTATTGATGATCTATTTGACCAGCTCCAAGAAGCGAGGTTATTCTCCAAGATTAAATTTGAGGTCGGGGTATCACCACTTGAAGATTCAGGAATCAAATATTCTTAAGACAGCTTTCGGGACCCAATATGGTCATTATGAGTTCCTTGTGATGTCTTTTGGGCTTACCGACGCCCCAACATCGTTCATGCATTTGATGAACAATGTATTTCAGCCTTATCTTGACTCGTTCATTATTGTATTCAGTAATGATATCTTGGTGTACTCTCGTAGCCAGGAGGAGCATGCCCAGCATCCAAGGATTGTGTTGTAGCGGTTGAGGGAGGAGAAACTTTGTGCAAAGTTCTCCAAGTGTGAGTTTTGGCTCAATTTAGTGGCGTTCTTGGGGCACGTGGCGTCTAGTAAGGATATTCAGGTGGATCCGAAGAATATAGAGATGGTTCAAAGTTGGTCGAAATCGTCCTCATCCATGGAGATTCAGAGCTTTCTTGGGTTGGCTGGTTATTACCATCATTTCATGGAGGGTTTCTCATCTATTACATCGCCATTGAAAAAATTGACCCAAAATGGTGCTCCTTTCAGGTGGTCGGATGAGTGCGAGAAGAGCTTTCAGAAGCTCAAGACTGCTTTGACCACAACTCCAGTTCTAGTTCTACCATCAGCTTCTAGTTCTTATATAGTGTACTATGACTTCTCGGATCGGTATTGGATGTGTTTTGATGTAGGAGGGTAGAGTGATTGCTTATTCTTAACACCAGTTGAAGCCCCATGAAAAGAACTATCTTGTCCACGACCTTGAGTTAGCAGCTATTGTTAATTCCTTGGAGATTTGGCGGCACTATTTGTACGGAGTTTGTAGCATCTATCCAAACAGAAGGATCTTAACTTGCGACAACGGTGATGGTTGGAGCTTCTTGAGTATTATGATATCACAATTCCAAGAAGGCTAATATGGTGGCCGATGCTTTGAGTCGTCGGGCGGAGAGTTTGACGAGCTTAGCATATCTACCAGCAGCAGAGAGGCCATTAGCATTGGATGTTAAAGACTTAGCCAACCGGTTTGTTAGATTTCATATTTATGAGCCAAGTCGAGTATTGGCTTGTGTGGTCTCTCGGTCTTCTCTTTATGATCATATCAGGGAGTGTTAGTATGATGACCCCCATCTTCTTGTCCTTAAGGACACAGTCCAGCACGGTGAGGCTAAGGAGGTCACTATTGGGGATGATGGTGCATTGAGGGTGCAAGGAAGGCTATGTGTGCCTAATGTAGATGGTTTGCATGAATTGATTCTCCAGGAGGCTCACAGTTTGCGGTATTCCATTCATTTGGGTGGTGCGAATATGTATCAGGACTTGAGGCAGCATTACTGGTGGAGGAGAATTAAGAAGGACATAGTGGAGTATGTAGCTCAGTGTCTAAATTGCCAGCAGGTGAAGTATGAGCATTAGCGGCTAGGTGGGTTGCTTCAAAAGTTAGATATTACGGAGTGGAAATAGGAGCGGATCACAATGGATTTCGTTGTTGGGCTTCCACGGACTCAGGGCAAGTTTGATGCAATTTGGGTGATTGTGGATAGGCTCCCAAGTCAGATCATTTCATTCCTGTGATGAATACCTATTCTTCAGAGCAGGTGGCTTGAGTTTATATCTGCGAGATTCTCAGGCTTCATGGTGTACTGGTATCTATCATCTCTGACCGGGGTACGCATTATACATCACCTTTCTAGAGGGTCGTACAACATGAGTTGGGTACTCGAGTGGAGTTGAGCATATCATTTCACCCTCAGAAAGACGGACACTCTGAGTGCACTATTCAGATATTAGAGGATATGCTTCGTCCGTGTGTGATGGAGTTTGTAGGTTCGTGGGATCATTTCTCTCCACTTTCAGAGTTTTCCTACAACAACAGTTATCAGTCGAGCATCTGAATGGCACCATATAAGGCTCTATATGGTAGGCGTTGTCGGTCTCTAGTGTTTTGGTTCAAGCCGGGCGCGGCTAAGTTATTGGGTATACACTTGGTTCAGGATGCTCTGGAGAAGGTTAAGGTGATTTAGGATCGGCTTCGTGCAACCCAGTCAAGACGGAAGAGTAATACGGATCGGAAGGTTCACGATGTTGCATTGATGGTTGGAGAGCGGGTATTTCTCCGAGTGCCACCCAGTAAGGGTGTTATGAGGTCTGGAAAGAAGGAAAAGCTGAGCCCAAGGTTTATCAGCCCATTTGAGGTTTTGCAACACGTTGGGAAGACTGCTTATGAGCTTGTCTTGCCTCCTACTCTAGAAAAAGTTCATCTAGTGTTCCACGTTTCTATGCTCCGGATGTACCACGATGAACCGCCTAACATGTTGGATTTCAGCTCAGCCTAGTTGGACAAGGATTTATCTTATGTTGAGGAGGTGGTGGCTATTTTGGAATAGGAACTGGCAATGAAGCGAAAGCCAAGGCCTTGATTTTTGGAATTCATTGGTGCGTGTAACATGGTCATACTAGTTTGGAATTGGAAACTGACTCAA
>ML349202.1:0-181506 GCA_005239505.1 Nicotiana paniculata | reverse complement strand
AAGAAAAACTAAGTAGAATCCTCCGTCAAGAGTCCTCTGTCGAATCCCCCTGTCAAAAGTCCTCTGTCGAATCCCCCTGTCAAAAGTCCTCCAATGTGATGTTTTTGGGTCTATTTATATGTTTAGGATGAACCCTAAACGTGTCAAAGACTTCTATTCTAACTTGGAAACACTTAAAACCCGTCAAAACTCGATTTCTGGCCGTCCCGGGACCCTGGCGTTTCAGCCCAAACGCCTGGGTAAGGCCAGGCAGCCCCTGGCGTTAGGGCTCTAACGCCTGGCTAACGCTAGGCCCCCCTGGCGTTAGGGCTCTAATGCCTGGCTAAGGCCAGGCTGGGTCAAGCTGTTTGGCTCTGTCGCCCGGCTATCGTCCGGGCGTCCCCTTTCGCGTATTCTTTGACGTATTTGCATCCGTTTAGCCCCGTTTCCATTTCCAATTCACCTACATATAAAATAAACCCTATTAGGAACATACGACGTGTATTTTATCATTAAAGGTCATAAAATGCAAGGTATATAATGCTTAAAATCATGAATTCTAGCCACTCATCTGGCGACCTCTAGATGATTGACCACCACCCCTGGCTGTCTAAGTGGGTGGTGAAGTGACTTGAGCTGATGTAGAAGGCTGGCTCCTAGACTGAGATGGACCTCCAATAAAATTTGGGCACTCCCTCCTCATATGCCCAAACTCTCCACACTAATAGCAACTCCCCGGTGCAGGAGATGGGGACTGAAGGAAACCCCTGGAACCAGAATAACCACCCGAAGAACCATGCATGGAGGAACTCTGAATAGATGGAGCACAAGATGAACTCTAAGCTGGGAGAGCACTGCAAGACAAACGGCCTGAGTGAGAACTGCGGGGACCCTACCCCGAGGATACACTGATGAAAGCTGGGCGCTGGTTGGGTATGTCTAAATGGACAGCCTCTACTGTGGTAAAACTGCCCTCTGGAAGGGGCACCTGTGAAACTACCAGATCCACGAGGCCTCTTGGCCTCCCTCTTCTCTAACAGCGAATATACTCAATATCTCGAGCAATATCAACAACCTGCTCGAAGGTAGCACCAAATACTCTCTCCCTAGTCATCAAAATGCGGAGCTGGTAAGTGAGGCCATCCACGAACCTCCTGATCCTCTCCCTATCAGTAGGGACTAACTCAGTAGCATGATGAGCCAACTCAGAAAACGCATCTCATACTGTGTAACTGATAGCTCTCTCTGACGCAGCTGCTCAAACTGCTTGCGCTGCTCCTCCCTGTGGGATTGAGGAACATACTTCTCCAAAAAGATAGTGGAGAACTGTTACCAGGTGATGGGTGCTGAACCAACAGGCCTACGCCTCTAGAAATACTCCCACCAAGTGAAAGAAGCACCAAAAAACTAAAATGTAGCGAATGAGACCCAACTGGCCTCCAGACTCCCAGTAGTACGAAGTATCCTCTGACACTTATCCAGAAAACCCTGGACATCCTCGCTCTCTGCGCCGCTGAAATTCGGAGGCTGAAGTCTACTAAACCTCTCCAGCTTGCACTTCTCATCCTCTGGCATAGCTGGAAGCACATAGTCCTGAATTGGAGCAACCGGTTGGGCTGGCACTTCCCCCGTTGTCTAAAGGCCCTATACAACCCGCTCAGGTGTCCGGGCAGCTGGAGTCTGAGTGCCTTCCCCGCCCTAAGATGTAGCGGATGTGGTGGATACATCAACTTCCTGAGCAAGGCTTCAACATACGGTCAAGATCTGATCCAGGGTCTCCTAAAGACCTGGAATAGCAATGGGCACTGCCGCTGCCTGAGCCTGTCCCGCTTGAATATCCTTGGCGGGAACCTGATACTGAATAGTAGGGGGATTCACTGGTACAACCCCGACTACTGCTCAAGATGACCCCCTACCTCTACAACGGCCTCGGCCTCTCGCTGGTATAGCTGGTGTCTGGTCACCCTGATCGGTAGTGCGTGTCCTCACCATCCATGAGAGAGTGAAACAATAGAAGTTTAGAGTTCCATGATCAACACAATGGCACGAAAGAATACAAGAATTTGAGATTTTTCCTAAGGGTTTTGTAGTCTCTCGAAGATAAGTACAGACGTCTCTGTACCGATCCGCAAGACTCTATTAAACCTTCTCATGACCGTTGAGACCTATGCAACCTAGAGCTCTGATACCAACTTGTCAAGACCCCAAATCAATAAGGGACGTGATGGCTCCTATCGTGGAACTAGGCTAGCCCTCTAACACAGTGAAATCAACACTTGTCTGTTTTATAGAAATATAAACTCATAAGCTGATAAAGATCCACTTTTAAGACAAATTCAACAGGAATAACAACCAAGACAAACAATCTAAACCGCCCCCAGACCTCGGGAGTCAGTGCTCATGAGTATCTAGTGTAAAAAATACCAAGTATAAAAATGTATCCTTGCCACTAATACAGGGCCAAAACATCAAAAGTATAGGAATAGGAAGGGAAGAAAGGTTAGTTGTGGACGCTGAGCAGCTACCTTGATACCTAGTAAACTCCGAACCACACGAGAAGTCAACTAGCGAGATGGTCCGGTACCTGGATCTGCACCCAGAAGTGCAGGGAGTAACGTGAGTACGCCGACTCAGTAAGTAACAAAAGTAACTAAAAACTTGAGTGTAGTTACGAGCATTTATAAATCATATTTTTGTAAAACGTTAATTCAACTTTTGTTAGAAAAGCTCAGCATAAAGAAGAGTGAGAAAAACAGTAAAATTCACAAGGTAATAGCCTTTCAGGCGCAATATCACTCATAAAAAGGCATCTCAGTCACTCATGTCTCCACTATCAGTATGCCATGCTCACAATAAGCACTCTCACTCAACAAGTACCAGATATCCACTCAACTGCTGCGACGTGCAGCCCGATCAAATATTGCTGTGGCTTGCAGCCCGGGCCATATAACATACGCTGCGGCATGCAGCCCAATCCATATAATAGTCGACTGTGCTCACTATGGGTGTACAGACTCCGAAAAGGCTCCTATAACCCAAGCACTATGTTGCTGCAGCGTGCAACCTGATCCAATATATATATTGTTGCGGCGTGCAGCCCAATCCATATATAATATATATTGCTGCGGCATGCAACCCGATCTATATAAAATATATAATATATATTGCTGCGTCATGCAACCCGATCCACAACTATCCTTATATAATCGGCTCTCGGCCTCTCTCAGTCAACCTCACAAGCCACTCGGGCAACTCATCTCAAGTCACGTTACTCAGCCCCAAAATACCTCTCAGAGTTTCAAAACAGTGTGATAATAGTGAAAATAACAACAAGTAGAAAACATGACTGAGTTTACAAATGTTCTATCAGGATAGTGTGAGAATAGTGTAAAAGTACCTCTGAAGGTCTAAACAGGTCGGCACAAGGCCCCAAACATGGCTTATAGCCCATAAACAAGTATAAATTTCTAAAATACAGGATATCGTAAGGTTTTAAATCAAATACGCGGCTTAATAGTCGCTACGGGATGAACCAAGTCACAATCCCTATCGGTGCACGCCCACACGCTCGTTACCTAGTATGTGCGTCACCTCATTTACCAAAACAATATAAAATACCAGGGTTTCATACCCTCAAATTTAGAGCTACAATCGTTACTTACCTGATAACCAGCTAAAATACTACTCCGTAGTTCCCTTTCCTCTAGATTCGGCCTCCGAGTGCTCCGAATCTACCAAAATTCAGATTTATACCGTTATAATATGCCAAGGAACGAAACCCAATTGAAATTTATCAAAATTACTCAAAAATACCAAAATTGGCCAAACCTGGCCCTTGGGACCACATCTCGGAACTCGATAAAATTTACACCATAAGGATCCTCATCCTCCCACGAGTCTATACATACCAAGAACACTGAAATCGGAGTTCAAATGACCCTAAAATTTCCATTTTAAGGTCTCTTAATCTCAAGCCCTAATTACCCATTTTTGCACTGATTTTTCCCCAAATTTTCACCATTAATTAGACCTTTAATCACATATAAACCAGTTTAGAGTCCAAAAATCATACCTCAATGAAGAACTATCGATTTCCCCCTTCAAAAACCCTTCAAAAGCTTCAAACCCGCAAGAAAACGGTGGAAGATAAACCAAAATTCGCGAAGTCCACCTTATATACTTTCTGCCCAGGCATCTCGCACCTACGGTCCATAATCTCGCACCTGCGTACCGGTTCTGTGGACAATATACCGCATCTGTGGTTTCTCATTAAATGGGCCAAACTAGCATCTACGGACCAAGCGCCGCACCTGCGGTCCCGCAGATGCGCCCAATTAACCGCATCTGCAGTTCTTCCCCTGATGGCCTCATATCGCACCTGCGATCCCCCTTGTCGCTTCTGCGGCTCGCACCTGCGGTCCAATATCCGCAGGTGCAGAAATGAGAACAACAACAAACTCAGTAGCAAAAATAGCTTTCCAAACATCCCGCTGATCACTCAAAATCATCCCGAGGCCCTCGGGACCCCAACCAAACATACCAATACATCCCATATCCTCATTCAAACTTAGTCGAGCCTTTGAAACACAAAAAACAATGCACAAAACACCAAAATCACATCAAATTCAAGCCTATGAAATTTGAAATTTCTAAATTTCACCAACGATGCCGAAACCATCCAAAACACCCCCGATTGACCTGGAAATTTGCACACACATACAAAATGACATTATGGACCTGCTCCAGATTCCGGAATTTCATTCCGACCCCGATAGCCTTTTTCCACTGCCCACCAGAAATCGCCAAATACTAACTTTCGCCAATTCAAGCCTAAATTTACACCAGGCCTCCAAACTACATTCCGAACACACTCCTAAGTCCCAAATCACTTAACGAAGTTACCCGAGCCATAAAATCCGCATTCCGAGATCATTTACCAAGAAGTCAACTCCCGGTTGACTTTTCCAACGACAAGGCTACTTTAAGAGACTAAGTTTCTCAATTCTTACCACAACCATTCCAAAAACCAAGCGACTCAAACACATCCTAAATAGTATAACAAGGCATGACAAGGAAAAAATATGAATAACTGAATAAATTCTACGGAATGATCGGTCGGGTCGTTACAACAATGAAGAGGCCGCTGAGGATTATTGATGATACTCTAGTTTGGGTTGGCAAGTTTATTCTGCCCGTAGATTTTGTGATTCTTGACTGCGAAGTTGACTATGAGGTGCGATCATATTGGAGAGACCTTTACTAGAAACATGGAAGGCATTGGTTTATATGGAAGCAGGGGAACTCACCTTCCGAATAAGCGATGAAAAAGTTGTATTCCATTTGTGCAAATCAATGAGGCAGCCTAATAGCAACAATTTTGCTCTTTTGTGGATCTTGTGACGGAGTTGATAGTTGATGACATGTGTGTAATGATCAATGTTGAAGACCCTTTGGAAGCTGTGTTGTTAAACCATGAGGGTGCTGAGAAGGAAGGCTTGGTTGAATGTGCAAATGCCATGCAAGGAATGGGATCCTACTCATATGGGCCCCGAAAACTTTCCTTGGACTTGGAAAACCGAAAGACTCCACCAACAAAGCCCTCAATCAATGAGCCACCGACATTTGGAGTTGAATCCCCTGCATTCCCACCTCAGGTATGAGTTCTTAGGACCTTGTTCCACATTACCTGTTATTCTTTATTCGTGCTTAACTAACGTGCAGGTAGACTCAACCCTTGTAGTGTTTCAAAGAAGGAAGAAGGCAATTGGATGGACTTTGGCTAACATTCGGGGTATAAGCCCCTCCTTTTGCATGCACAAAATTATACTAGAGGATGATGCCAAATCCTCCGTGGAACATCAAAAGAGGTTGAATGAGGCCATGCAAGAGGTCGTCAAAAAGGAAATTCTCAAGTGGATGGATGTAGGGGTTGTGTACCCAATTTCGGATACTTCATGGACTCCGCCGGTACGATGTGTGCTGAAGAAGGGGGGGGGGGTATAGCTGTGATCACAGATGAGAAAAATGAGTTGATCTCCACTAGGATTGTCACCGAATGGAGGGTATGCATGGATTACTGAAAGCTGAACAAAATGACCCGTAAAGACCATTTTCCATTGCCCTTTCTTGATCAAATGTTGGATAGACTTGTTGGGCGTGCCTACTATTACTTTTTGGATGGGTACTCAGGGTACAACCACATTCTCATTGCACTAGAAGACAAAGATAAAACCTCCTTCACGTGTCCGTATGTCACATTTGCATTCTCACGGATGTCCTTTAGTTTGTGTAATGCATCGGCTACCTTTCAGCGGTGTACGATGGCAATATTTACAGATATGGTGGAGGAATTCCTCGAAGTGTTCTTGGATGATTTCAGTTTTGTGGGAGAGTCCTTTGAAGAATGCTTGAATAATCTTGACAAAGTGTTGGCCCGATGTGAAGAGGCCAACTTAGTGCTAAATTGGGAAAAATTCCACTTTATGGTCAAGGAGGGCATTGTCCTCGGCCATAGGATCTCAAATAATGGTATTGAAGTGGACAAAGTGAAGATTGAAGTTATTTCAAAGCTCCCTCCTCCTCCTTCTGTCAAGGGAGTTAGGAGATTTCTTGGTCACGTGGGGTTCTACCGAAAGTTCATCAAGGATTTCTCAAAAATGGTGAACCCCTTGTGCAAGTTGTTGGAAAAGGATGAAAAGTTTGTGTTCAATGATGATTGCATGAAATTTTTTGAGCTTCTCAAGTATGGATTGACCACCACTCCCATAATTACTGCACCCAATTGGAGCTTACCATTTGAGCTCATGTGTGATGCTAGTGACGTTGCGGTTGGAGCGATTCTGGGGCAAAGGATTAACAAGATATTTCATATGGTCTATTATGAAAGAAATACAATGAATGACGCCTATCGTGCCCCCTTTTTCTTTTGAAATCACGTTTCGACATTTTTGGGACAACTCCTTTTAAGAGGCTAGGGAAAAGGAATTGGTTTAGAGAGTCGCCACCTAACGGACTAAGGTGCGTTAGGGCACCTAGAGAAGATAACTCATGTTATACCAGTTTAATTCACTAGAGATCGGCTAAGGGCTCAAATTACCTCGAGGGAAAGGTGTTAGGCACCCATCGAGGTCCACAACGGGGGGTCCCGGCCGAACTTGAATTAAGAGAATTAGTCTAAGGAAGCAATTTGGACAAATAAATGATTTATTTTAAAACATAAATTTTTTTTTTTTTGGGGGGGGGGGGGTCCTATGTTTTTTAGCCTAAAGGATCACCCTGTGCAATACTTTGTAATTCCCTCAAGTAGGGGTGTTACTCATAGTATTTAGCGCACAGACTATCATCTCCTACTACCCAATTACTATCTTTAAGTTGTTACCTAAGGCGCTCTAGTTGATTCTAGTTCGTTTCCTATGCATGCACTACCCGTCCCTTACCTATGGACCTGGAGGCATTAGGACCTCTATTTGTGGTGGTTCTAGACTAAGCCTAAGTTTATCAAAATTGTAAAAGACTAAGCGACAAACAAAATAATTAGGACTTTCAGATAACGGCATATATGGGCTCATGTTGACCTCCACATAAAACAATAAATGCACGCAATTGATTTCGCAAACTTTATTAATTTTAAAGTTCCTATAGGCGTGATATCTATGTGAGAAGACAAACGTACAGAGATAGTTTTACTAAGGCGAGTGTTAAGACCTGTTGTTTGCCTAGTAATTTTTATTCAGTATCATCTAGGCACTTCAAGCAATTTTTGATCAGAGTTTCGAATCCAGAATTGTTATTACGCCCTATATGCATATTGTCTAAGTGATTGACAGTGGCGATTATAGTCATAACCAATTAATAGAATCCTATAGGCGTGACTTCTATGAGTGTGATGGTTATTATCCTATAGACATGATTTCTAGGTGTAGAACTTATTTTAACTTTTTAGACATGCTTCATAGCCTTGTATTTCCCTTTAATCCTATAGGCATGCTTTCTAATTACTACACTTACTTAAGTCTTATAGGCATGGTATCTAGGTTGGAAATTGATTTTTTAGTTCTATAGGCATGATGTCGATTAAACAATACATGCACAGAAATTGTACTCATTGCCAGAAAACAATTGAATCGAACATTGGGGTCCTATAGGCCTGATTGCTGACACATATATTTTTCGGACAAATTAATACAACCTATAGGCAGGATTTCTAACAAAGTAATTTTAATCCTATAGGCAAAATTTCTAACAAAACAGTGTTAATTCTATAGGTAGGATTTCTAATATGCTAATATAACACTCATATGATTTTAACAAAGATGATGTAAAAATAGGATTACCAGAACAAATGAAACCCTATTGGCAGGATTTCTACCCGAATTGCCCAAAGAAAATAAATACCCTTCCCAATTTTACTATATACCCCAAAATCTGTTCATTACAAACTTATTACAAACCAGAGTAATGAATAAATTACATAATAGAAAGAAGATAAACTATAGGGAGCCTTCATTTGGCCCAATAAACCTGGTGAATCAGGCCTTCACGCCAATCAACTTCAAGGCTCATTTCATAGGGACAACATAGCCAATAATGAGTGATTCACACATAACATATACAGAACCAGGTTTCCAGTGTGTCAAAGTTCTCAAGGGCCTCAGGGACCCAGGGCAATGCTCAGACCAGAACCACATACTCAGAATGGATTTAAAAGAGATTAGGAACTAGTCCCTAGTGTGTCAGAGTTCACATGAATCTCACATGGACCTTGAGCAGTGCTCACACTAGGGTGGTTGAGGATAGAACTTAAAGGACTATGATTGGGAGTTTTTTTTAAAAAAAGTGACATCATACAAAGGAAGTAGGGTCAAATTTTAAAACTGTGCTGATTTCAGAAGAAACAAAGTTTAGAACACAGAACTTGTAGACATAATTGCATTAAGAAAACAAGCACGGATTGCAAAGTGCATACTTTCAAACAAGTTAATTAAAAAAAAGACCTAATTACACTAAGTGTGCATGATGACATTTAGGATAACCTTGTTTAATCATAGAAACAATTAGGAAAAATAGTCAAATTATCACATGACATATTCGCAAACATTGACAGGGTACATGAATTAAGTAACGATACAAATCTGTAAAGTTAGGACAAATTAACTAATTCCATGCTGGTAATATCCTAAGGATGCAAAGTTCAGAACAGGTGCAGGATTAACAAACAGTGTGCATGGACACGTTAAACATTAATCTAGCTTTTAAGAGGATTCATAATATGCAAAATATAACCAATTAATAGTGTCACTTATGGGACTAGACGAATTCATAGAAGCATAAAGGCAAAATTATACTCAGAATTTAAACATGCTGGTCGAGCAACACATTTTATGAAAACATGGAGAATGAAATGACGAAGGATTATGGCTTACCAGTTAGGCAGGAAAGCAAGAAAGTGAAACACAATAGTTAATTCTAGAATCAATTGGCCTTGGCTTTCAGCCGGCCAAGACCAGAAACAATGAGCAAAGAGAATTAGAATAAAAAAATCTAACTTTTAGTGAGAGTATTAGAGTTCGAGTCTGTCTAAAGGGGAAAGGGGAAAGGGGAGAAGGTTTAAATAGTATTCAATTAGGCAAAAAACAAAGGGAAGAAATCAAACATACACAAATAAGGAAAGAAATTAATCACATAATCAATTAAAGTCTAGTTTAAGGACTAATAATACAGAGTTCAGTCAATTAACAGGGCATAATAGCGTGTAATAAGGTGAGTAACACTTAGAATAAGGAAAATATTAATTAACAATCAGTTTCAAGGCAAAATAAGGTAAAGAAATAAAGGAAACATAGTAGATTGAACAGAATAAAAAAAATATCAGTCCTATACGAGAAATGAAAGAGCATCGGAAAATTAGTAAAAGTCTCAAACCCTAGTTTTAGGTAAACCATAAAATCAACAGAGAAACAAGGGTAAAATAATCACATACTATGTACAATGAACATAGACAAGAGATTATTCAAAAAGCAACAAAGAATCGAACTAGAAAAAGATCTAAAACCCTAATGTAGGGCAAATAAAGGAAATTAACAGGAATAGGAAGATTCACGCATAATGAAGTGAATATAGATGAGATAATGCTAAAAATCAAAGTTTGAACCAGTTTATGTTCGAATCAAAGAGAATCTGAAACCCTAGCCTTTAGGGCCAAGTCGAATCGGTGAGAGATACGAAAATATTCGTACTTACACAAAAAACATGATGAACATAGACGGAAACAACAGTAGCTTAAAGATTCGAACCAACTTTGGTTCGATCATTACAAGATATTCTTTCCATTTTAGGGAAGCTATTATGTAACACCAAAACGGGTAGCTAGTAAGGAGGAGGGGCCAAACAAGGTAAGGAATCAACGATTGATTCCATTATGGGGTTGGAATAAGAGAGAATAGGATGATGACGACGCTAGAGTTTTGAGAGGAGAGGGTGAAGGAGAGGGGAGAGTATAGAGACAACGGTCTGGGTAAAATGATTACGGTTTAGAGGGGTTAGGTTAATTAAAAAGGGTGGAGTGGTACGAGTCGTTGATCTTTAAGGATCAACAACTGTGATTTAAAAGGGGATTGGATTAGGGTTTTAAACGAGTATGGGTATGGGTTAATTGAATTTGGGATGCGGTAATTGGTTAATGTATAGGTCCGAAATTGGGGTTTTAGGGGCAAGATTTTAAATACCCAATTTAACAAATAAATAATTTATAAAAAATAATTAATAAATAACAAAAATATCACTTGTGCATGAAAATGATTAAAAATAATTACTTAATATTATAAAAATATAAAAAGTCATTTCCTGTATAAATAATGTAATTATGCATACATATATATGTGCTATTATTGCAAAATATGCAATTTTAGCCTAAGGATGCAAAATATAATTGTAATAAATACATCAAAAATATTTAAAGCCTAATATGGATATAATGATGAAAACTAAATGATAAATCACCATAAAAATTATTTGAAATGCAATTAATAATTATGTATGCAAGAATAAATTGATTAGAAGCCTTGAAAAATTATGGAAAAATACTTGATCATGTTAATGCACTATCTTGAAGGTATATATGAATATTGAAAAATATGTGAGGGAAAAATTGAGTATCAACAACGCCCAAGTCAATTATACGGTGACCGAGAAAGAGTTATTAGCCATGGTCTTCGCCATGGAAAAGTTCAGGCCATATCTCATGGGTGCCAAAGTGATTGTGCTCACCGATCACGCGTCACTTTGTTAGTTGATGACCAAAAAGGACTCTAAGGCTAGGTTGATGAGATGGGTTCTTCTGCTTTAAAAGTTTGACCTTGAAATCATTGATCGAAAAATGAGTGAGAATCAAGTTGCGGACCACTTGCCCGCTTAGAAGAGGAGGGGAGGCCCCATGATGCCCTCGAAATTAATGATTCATTACCAGATGAACAACTCCTCTCATGTCTTTTAATGGCATGCCTTGGTTCGCCGATGTGGCTAACTTTCTTGTGACCGGCATTGTCCCGAGTGAGCTCTCTTCTAACCAAAGGAAGAAGATCAAACGGGACATCTTGAATTATTATTTGGACGAGCCATATCTTTTCAAGATTTGCAATGACGGTGTGGTACAAAGATGTGTTCCGGAAGAGGAGCAAATGAGTATTCTTGATGCTTGTCATTCCTCGCCCTACGGTGGTCATCATGGTGGGGGCAAGAACTACTATAAAGGATCTTAGCTGTGGATTTTATTGGTCTACCTTGTATAACGATGCTAGCGAGCTTGTTAGGAGGTGTGATGAGTTCTAAAGAGCTGGTGGAATTTTCAAGAAGGATGAAATACCTCTCACCACTATTCTTGAGATTTATATTATTCACGTGTGGGGCATAGACTTTATGGGGACATTTATGAGTTCATGTGGAAACACCTACATTCTGGTTGCCGTTGATTATGTTTCCAAGTGGATTGAAGTTGTGTCTTTGCCCAACAATGAGGCACGGAGTGTGGTGGGGTTCTTAAAGAAAAATATCTTCACAAGGTTTGGCACCCCAAGGGCGATCATCAGTGATGAAGGTCCTCATTTTTGCAACAAGGCTTTTGATACTTTACTTTCTAAGTATGGTGTCAATCATAAGGTGTCAACCCCTTATCACCCCCAAGCTTGTGGACAAGTTGAGGTCTTCAACAGGGAGATAAAGAGCATATTATCCAAAACTGTCAATGCAAACCAGACTGATTGGTCAAGGAAACTTGATGATGCTTTGTGGGCTTATAGAAATGCGTAAAAGACTCCAATTGGTATGTATCAATACCATCTCGTATTTGGGAAATCATGCCATATTCCTATTGAATTAGAGAGCATAAGGCCATGTGGGTGCTGAAAAAGTTAAACCTTGAATGGGATGTAACTGCCAATCTCCGGGTAGAGCATTTAAATGACTTGATGAGTTACAGTTTCATGATTATTCTAGCTCGTCCTTGTATAAGGAGAAGATGAAGTACTTACATGACAAATATGCCTGGAACAAAGAAATCAACAACAATGACTTGGTTCTTCTATTCAACTCTTGGTTACGACTATTTTCGGGAAAACTCAAGTCAAAATGGAGTGGCCCTTTTGAAGTGGTGCATGTAACTCTGTTTTGTTGTCTTGATTTGGAAAACAAAAATGGTGAAATCTTCAGAGTTAATGGGCACCGAGTGAAGCACTAACTTGGAAAGTTTGATGACAGCCACGTGGTGGCCTTGATCAATTTCAAATGATGATGGTAACATGCGTCGTTCCGCGACGTTAAATCAGACGCTTCTTGGGAGGCAACCCATGTGTGTTTTTTTTTTTTTTGATTTTCTTCTTAGATTAGGCATTATTTTGAGACTAACTGGTTCTAAAGTTTGTGTAGGAATTGGTTGTGCAGTGCAGGATTTTGACAGGAAAAAATTTGGCTAAGTGTGGGAATTTTGCGAACCGCGTGCAAAATTTCGCGGTGGCACCTTTTTGTCTGCAGATGCGTACTTGAAAGGATCAAAATACCAAATTCTTGAAGTTGAGTATGCGGTCGCGTTAAAAATTTGGCGGACCGCGACGGCTTTCTGGCCGGGCTTAGTTTTTTGCGGATTGCGCCCAGGATCTTGCACCGGCTCTTCATAAGGTACTAAGCGCGGACCGTGATAGAATTTCACGGATCGCGTTCAGGTAAGTGGTGGGTCCAGATATGCTAAGTATAAGTAGGGGTGGGGGGAAGGGAGTGGGGGGGGGGAGGGAGTTGAGCAGGTCAAGGAAGCATGCGATATAGGAAGATAGGTTCGTAAGTGAGAAGGCTTACCACAAATTCCAAGAATGGTGGCCACAAAGGTCACTCACCATTGAGAGAAAATTCATAGAAAGAGACCTTCTACCTCAAAACATGAATGTGAAGAGACAATTTGATGAAAGAAAGGGGTGGAAATACTTCACTAGCAAGTTTTCGGGACGCAAATGAGTACCTAGTCAAGGAGTTTTACGCCAATGTTGCCCACATAAAAAAGGGAACCACCGTTACTAAGGTACAAAAGTGGAAGATCTAGTTTGATGGCATCACATTGAAGACATATGCCGGCTTTGAAGATGTGTACGCCGATAAATACTTGAGAACGTGACATTAGATGAAGCAGCCTGTCCATGGCTAGTAGAGGTGATAGCCCTCCCAGGGAAAACACTGACCTAACTTACATCTAGAGTCCCAATTGCCAGAAACACCCTTAGCTTTGAAGCCAAAGGGTGGTGCACCTTTGTATGCATCCGGCTCGATCCGTCCCAGCATGACAGTGACATCCCACTCTCCTGGGCGATCCTCATAGCATCCATCATGGCGGGGTACCCAATAAATATGGGGAACCCCATGGCCCAAAACATATCCAAAACAACCGAGAAGGAAGAAAGGTCCTACCCCTAACCCAACTTCATCACTATGTACCTAGAGGACCAAGGGGTATATGGGAGGCATTATGACACAAATATAAAGTCGAAGAGGCCTTTCTCCTGGTACAACCTTCAGGGAGCAGACAACCCAAAATCCAAAGGCAAAGCAACTTTCTGCACTGGCCAGTCTAAAGAGCCAAGGGTATTGGTCATCGGGTCAGAGCCTTCCACAGTAGAGGGTTCTTTGACTGCCATTCCACCTACTTCATCCGGGCCATCTATCATCGCCCCATTATCGGTGTCCTCATCCTCCACATACCTTCAGACTGCATTGCTGGTCTCTCAGATACTATCCAGCATCAACAACTGGATGCAGGCAACTACATCAAAGCTATCTGTCTTATCTAGAGCAATCACAGCACAGGCAGCCCCAGCACAGCTTCAGGTACCTCCATCAGTGGAGGATTCAATGAAGGAGCTTCTGGGCAACCAGAAGAAGCTCTTAGATAATCAGAAGAAGATCCTAGATACTTTAGATGCTCATAGGAAGGTGATAAAGGATCTGGGCAAGTAGGACAAGAAGATGAGGAAGACACAGGCCTCCAAGGAGTAAATGGAGCAGCTGAAGAAAGAGGTAGAGAAGTTCACTTCTACCGGAGACATCCCACTGGACTTTCTTATGGAGTAGACTGCCCAGCAGCACATGCATCAGAGCAGGAGGAAGATAGAGAGCCAGTGAGAGGGTTTGTGGTTCCTCAGTCAGAGGATTTGGAGATACTGTTGGAGGACCCGGAGGGAGCTGACGAGCCTATGAAGTCCTAGGACCCCACCCATGTGCCTAACCCCATGCAGACAGAGACTAAATAGGGAGTTTTCTTTACTCTCTAACCCTTCCCTGTTTTTATTTGATATTAGCATTGAGGACAATGCTATCTCTTATTTGGGGGGGTGGGGGTGGTGTGATCTTATTTTGATTTGATGACATTGACATGTAATAACTATGATACTATTTCTCTTTATTTTTACTTATCGTTATTTTTCACTTTTGGTATGTATATAACTTTACCATTCCATGTATATATTCATTTCCATTTTGTATATATTCATTTCAATTTATTATTGTACATATTCATTTTGCTTCTCGTAGTTTACTTCATAACTTCTTTAGTATTTTTCCTTAATATCTTAGCTTCTTATTTCCTTTAGTTGCTTCTTTATGAGTTTTTAGCTTCTTTTTACATTTTTTCGTGATCAATAAGCCTTTGGTTTTCTTAATGCCACGGTTCTTTCCAAAGGTGGATGTTGTGTGAACCGAGTGGCTTTTCCCAATGATGGATGGCATGACAACCTTCTTAAGGGACTGATTCCATTTTATATTTGCTTTGATATGTCGTAGTAATGAATAAAAGTGTCTCAAGAAGGCTTCACTTGGTACTAACACATTTACCTTCTACCTCATGGTTAGAGACAAGTTGGTTTACGAGAGTGGCTCTAGTTGTGGCCTTTAGATTCTTGAGTTGACTAAAACAATCATCGAGTGGTTTCCTTGAGCCATTTGTGATTTTACTCTTAGCTAGGGTTGTTGCGGGCCCTCGACTCTATTCTCTTAAACAATCCAGTAGCTTGACAGGTGAGGTATTGAATTGCAAGTCCAAGTCCCGTGCCAATAAGTCTATAACTTGCCCTGAATATTTGTCTAGGAGAAAATCTAAGTGTAGCTCGACTTGAGATGTGAGTGTAGGCTCTCCTTGGTCTCATATGAACTTTGAATGCTTCCGTAGCCTAACAATATGATATCCATAGTCAACCCATTTGATCCTAAGGCTTTTTCATTCAATAACCATATTACAAGCCTTCATCCGTTTTATAATGAATCTCTCTTGGCACCCAGTCTTTCCTTACCATTCATGATGAAAAATTGACAAAAACATAAGTTTGGGGGAGAGACGAGGAATTTCAAAGTGATGAAAGGTTCAAAGAAGAAAAATAATTAGTGAAAAGGAAAGGTAAATAAAAAAGGATGAAAAGCTAAAAATAAATATGTCAAAAAGAAAGAAAAGGTTGAAGGAATTCAAATAAAATAATGTTGAAAGGCATGGAATGATGAGAAAAGGAGAAAATGATTTTCATGAATAATAAAGTGACAATGTATCTCTCTAGTTCACATAAGGAAGAAGAAAATGACTCAAAAACTCAAGAAAGTATGAGCCGAAATGAGAAAATGAAGTGCTTAAGGAAAGATGAAACCACCATAGTTCATTATGTATTACCTTGATCCAAAAAGCCTTCATTACATCCCGCTAAAGCCCTATATGATTTCAAGTTGAGTGAGATTACATTAGTGGTGATTTACATAAGGGGCAAGCTTATGGTACTTAGAGTCAGACTTTTGGAATTCTTTGAGAGTGATGAGCGCATTTCTTCACAATCCTTGATCTGAGTGTTACATTCTAAAAAGTGAGATTTTCTCATGGAGAGTAGATGAGGAGGAGTCTGGGATCCACAATGACCTACGTGAGAGAGCGAGCGTCCTTGATGAATTGAGTCATCTCTTGATGCTCTTGTGTCACATTGGACTTATGGAACTCAAAAGGTCATAGCATAATGTTTTTGATAATGTATTTGTGTTGAGGGTTATTGTTAGTCCTAATTGATGCTTGATGAAGTCACCTTAGGACAACTGAAATATTCTTTTCTTTTCTTGTGGAGATTGGAATTACCTTGTTTGCTTGAGGACAAGCAAAAGCTTATGTTTGGGGGAGTTGATAAGTAGGGATTTTAGTATATTATTTGCTCTCTTTTACTTAGGTTTTAGGCCAAAAATGTGTGAAGGTATTCCTGGAGACTAAGTTAATGTGCTTGCTTGCAGAGTTTGTTCAAAACAAGCAAAACAAGCCATAATCAACTCATGAAGGAGTCAAACTTGAAAAAAACCAAGACTGGGGCAAAACACGGACCACGACATAAAAGTGCGGCCGCGTAAGTATCAATGCTGAGGTGGCCATTTACTCCAGGCTGCTAAGTGGAGATTCAGAGAACTGGCTTTGGGCACAAACATGGGCGTGAACAACAGCAGAAATAGGCGGCCACGAAATTACTGGCGGGGTTGTGTTCGGAATTTTGCGGACCACGTTCGCTATCATTTAGAGACTTCGCAAGTTGTGCAAAAATAAAGAAAGCGGTCCGCGTCAAAAATACGCGACTGCAAAAATCTCCCACGCGGATGCGATGGAAAACATGTGGAATACGAAACACGGTTCATCCAAGTCTCAAACGTGAAAAAATGCGGACTGTGCTCAATATTACGCGGCCGCGAAAGCAAGAGTACAGCCGTGGTCAGAATTACGCGGCCGCAAAACCTCCACAGGGTAGTCAAAGAATTTTAGCTTAGTATAAATAGACCCTTTTGACAATTTTAGGTTAAGTTTTGTTTTGTTGAGCACGTGAACGACTGGTTTTTCCCTTTTTGGCCAATTTTGTATAAGATTTACCTTCAAACTTTAGATTTTAACCTTTTACTTTAATATTATGGATTTTATTTCATCTTTATCTATGATTTCTGTTGTTATTATGAGTAGCTAGACCCCATAGCTAGGGTTGTGACCCAACCCTAGTATGGGTATTTAATGGGTCTTGAATTTTAGGGCTTAATCATCTATGGGTTAGTGATATTTAGCCTTATTCATGCTAGAATTGTAGAATTAGTGGTTGCAAACACTAATTCGTGCCTTTTATAACTTAGGCACTTCTTGAGAAAGAGGGACTAAGTCTAGGAAAATTAGTCTAACAAGGAATTTGGGTGAACTCAAGAGATTGATAGCCCCAATTAAAGGGTTAAACCTAGAGATAGTAATACCCCACTTGAGCCAATATCACTTGTATTGCATGAACACCCACTTGGACTTGAGAAAGCCAAATTAAGCAAAGTCACTCAAACTATTGAGAGGTATAGAGTGAGCACTTGTGTGTGATGGTTATATTATGACCCCAATCAAAACAAGCTTGCCCTAGATTCTTGATACCCATTAGATATTCACCTAGGCGGAAGTCACTACCTTAGTTCATTTTAAACACTTGAAAACTCTCACCAAAAATATTTCACATAGCTTTCTCTTAGCATAAAATAGTACAAAATTAGAATAGAATAAATCACAACCATGTTGGGAAGGGCAATTAGGAACACCACACAAATCTAGATTGTCACGACCCAATTTTCCATCCGTTGAGTATCATGATGGCACCTAGTCTTAGGGACTAGGTAAGCCTAAAATTTATTTAATAACAACAATAATAAAGAAAATTTAACAGTCTCGGTATAGAGATCTTTATAGAATTTACAATTGTTTCCCAAAACCGGTAATACAAGTCATAAGCTCTACAGATTTAACTACAACTTCGGATACAACTGTTTGGAAATGAGTAAGAATAGTTGAATACAAGTAGGAAGGTGACTCCGGAGCCTGCGAATTTAGCTGCATGTTTACCTTGAGTTTCCTCATCGCTGATCCGCACAGCTACTAACAATCAAAACCTGGATCTACACAAAAACGTGCACGAGTGTAGTATGAGAATACCACAACGGTGCCCAGTAAATATGAAGACTAACCTCGGTGAAGTAGTGAAGAGGACTAGTGAAGACACTCACTGGTCTAACAAACTAAACAAACGTAGGTAGAGAAATAATAGAACATGAAATTTATCTAATGTCTACACAATATGGCTAACAACATAATACCTACGATAAGGAAGGAAAAATAAAAAACAACTACAGAACACCATAATAATAATACAGAAAAATGGACGGGAACACATCCCAAATCCGGAAATCACAAATCAGTAAGGGCAAGTAGTGACTCAGCATTGCAATAGATTCCATATCAGGCCTTAGCCAACAACCCCAATAAATTGGTCAAAATATTCAAGTGTAAACTTTCACCCATAAGTTTTGTATTGGAAGATTGATAATATAATTCTTTCAAATAGGAAATTCTTATGAAATATACTTTCTTCGAATATAAACTTTTCAGATAGATAACCTTCAAATGTAGTTCTTTCAAGATAAATGCTTTTCAAATACACTTTTCCAAATAAATGTCTTTCCAACATAGTTTTCTTCAAGTTAAATGATTTTCAAATATACTTTTCTAGTAAATATCCTTCATCTTTAGGTCACTCTGTGACACCTAAGCATAGAAGATTAACAGCTCCGAACACAGATATATCAACAAGGGAAATCTACCGGGATCCCGTCCTGTAGTTCCGAATTTATTATGCAGTACAAGGGGGTCTCTCAGAATACGTCCGTAGTCAAAAAATAAATATGCAGTACCGAGGGATCTCCTAGAATACGTCCGTAGTCCCAAAATAAATATGTAGTACATGGGGATCTCCCAGAATACATCTGTAGTACCGAAATAAGATGAGATAATAATAATTTCAATTAAATATTGGCAGTTTATGAAATTACAGCATGATGGTGGAAGAGGTAAAATCTTCAGTTAAGTCAATTAGGAGTCGAATAGGCAATAGAGTGAATCTAAAAGCAAGTAATTCTAATTTAAGAAGGTAGAGATGAAACTAGTAATTAGGAACTTAGTCATAACAAGAACAACATCATACACAGGGAATATAAGGACCTAAGAACCCTAAAAGGCCAATCTTCTACAAATATGTCCGAGCACACACTTGTCACCTCGCGTACGCGGGCTACAATCAACATAGAAGACTCAATCCTAAGTGATAGTTCCCCCACACAAGGTTAGGAAAGATACTTACCTCAAAGACGCCAACCCGGTACTCCAAAATGGACTTGTTGGGTGAAAAGGCCTCTGGACGACTCAAATCCAACTAGAACAACTTCAAAGCACACATATAAAACTTATAAGAAACGATTCCAGATAATAATTTGATCTTTACAAAAATTTAAAAATCGACCCAAAGTCGACCCTCAGGCCCGCACCTCGAAATCCGACAAATTATACAAAACTCAAACACCCATTCCGATAGGAGTTCAACCATACAAAAATTATCAATTTACGATACCATTTCGTCCCTCAAATCATGATTTTTCGTTTTAGAAGTTTTCTTCAAAAACCAACATTTTTCTCAACCCAAAACACAATTTAAATGACAAAAATGAAGATAAAATCATGGAATATGTTAAATTCTAGGTGAAGAACACTTACCCAATTGATTAGCTTAAAAAACCTCCAAATATCGCTCCCAAATCTGGCTTCCAAAACTCAAAATATGAAGAAGAATAGACAACCCTCGACTTATATGAATCTGCCCAAGATTTCCGCATCTGCGAAGGAAGAAGCGCACCTGCGCTTCCGCATTTGCCGGTAGACGTTCGCATTTGTGAACTTGACTTACCAGGCAAGGGACCGCATATGCGGATATAGAGCCACACCAGTGGCACCGCAAAAGTGAAAGGGGAAATTGCAGGAGCGAGATTCCTCGCAAATGCATTCACAGCACTGCAGAAGCGGCATTCGCACATGCGTGCCAGCAGCCGCAGAAGTAGGCTAGCTCCCAAGCCTCAAGGATCACAAAAACGACCAGGATCACACAGAAGCGAAGCCGCACCTATGCTCCAAGGTGTCGCAGATGCGAGACACCAGAACCAGACCTGTCCTAAACTATGAAAACTATCTGAATCACACCCGAGGCCCCTGGAACCCCGTTCGAACATACCAACAAGTTCTTTAACCTATAAGGACCCGCTCGAGGTCTCAAATCATATCAAACAACGCCGAAACTGCAAATTGCGCCATGAATGTAACTATGAACTTCCAAATCTTTCAACTTCGAAAACTCGTTCCAAAACCAATCAAACCAAACCGGAAAGATGCCAAATTTTGCAAACACGTCCCAAATGACATAACGGTGTTGTTCCAACTCTCGGAATCGCATTCTGACCCCGATATCAAAAAATCAAATGTGGGTCAAACTTCTCCATTTTCCAAACTTCAAATTTTGCAACTTCCGCCGAATTGCCTCAAATTACTCTACGGACCTCCAAATACAAATCCAGACGCACGCCTAAGTCCAAAATCACCATACAAAGTTTCTGACATAATCCAAAATGTATTCCAGAGCCGTTTACACCAAAGTTAAATTCCGGTCAAATTCCCGACACTTAAGCTTCCAAAAACAAAAATCTTTTTTCCAATTTGACTTTGAATCATCCGGTAACTGGATACAACCATGCACGCAAGTCGATACACATAGTATGAAGTTGTTCAAGACCTTACGCCGCTAAACAAAACTTAAATTCTCAAAACGACCGGCCAGGTTATTATATTCTCCCCCCCCTTTAAACAAACATTCATCCTCGAACGTGCGAATATTCGCCTCGAAGTCCTCAAATCACTGAATGCACACTTTAAAAGTACACCCACGAGTGATCACAGGTCACCCCAATCTATATAAGCCCGACGACACCATCTGAACTGAAATTTAGTCTTTCTACCAATACCGATAAGCCTCATACTTCATTTTATCACCTTCTATTCATTTCCAAACACCCGATTCTAAACACAAAGACCTCATAATTAGACACTCGAATGACCAAACAACAACTACACCATCGGGCACACACCTTGCAAGCCAAAGCTCCAGAAGCACAGAACAGAAATGACTGAACATGAAAAGAGAAACACATAAGGGAACTACCAAACAAGCCCAACAGGCACAACCCTCTATCACTACTAACCTACAAAATGATTTAACAAGGAAATAATCAAGGCATATGAACAAATCACTAGGATCCCATCCTGATATAACTTCTATCGCGGTACGCAGCCCGGTTCGAACATATCAAATCACACGAAATCACGAGGGTCTCGCCCTCAAATCTAAATCACATATCAAATATATATCAAAACAATTGAAATCTTCCTCTAACTCAGCTCTGCCAACAAGAATGACAACACTCGCTGAGCTCTCACACTGGTGAAGTATCAAATCACAGCTCGTAACCAAAGTACACAGGAAAATCACATCAATCCTACCATGATAAACAACAAGGATTCACTTCTAGTCTCACCACTCTCAATGATGAATTAAAAAAACAACTATAGACACGTCTACCACTCATAGGACCTCGCAACAGGAGCAAACACAAAAATAGAGTGCAACACATGAAACTCACTCATAATGAAACAACAAATAAGGGAACTCGTCCCGAACAATAGATTTATAATGAAATACAAATGGTGCACCTCTGCAACAGATCAAATTATACATATATGATAGCATATGTCACAACGACCTCCAACCTACTATATGAAACACATCAACGGGTCGGGACTCCCCCTCTTGGGTGCCCCCTACTTGTCTGAATAACTCGGTGTGATATATCTGCCCGAAGTCTGGGGAAGTATCTCACCATGTGGCTGATATATCCACACTCAAAGCAACCTCTCTCCTGACGTGACTGTGGAAACTGTGCAATACGAGCACCTGAAACACTGTGCGAAGCCTGAAGTGCAAACTGAACTAGCTGGCCCACAAAACCCTACCATGACGCACCCTACGTACAAAATAAGGACCAGTAGATCTATCCGACCTACGAGGCCTCCCCTCCTCCCTGTACTCCTTCTCCTAATCTCGTCTGTCTTGCCACTCCCAGTCCCATATGCCCTCTAACCGGCGAGCGATCCCTACCACCTGCTGAAACAAAACATCTGACTTCAACTCTTGAGTCATACTGGACCAAATATCATGTTTGAGCCCCTCAATGAATCTACAGACTCGCCCTCTAACTGTAGCGACCAAGGCAGGTGCATATCTGTCCAGCTCACCGAATCTGAAGGCATACTCTAATATTAACATAGTGCCCTAGCGTAATTGCTCAAACTCCGCGTGCCGTGCATCTCGGAGGGACTGAGATACAAACTCTCTCAAGAACATCTCTGAAAACTGGCCCCATATAAGTGAAGCTGACTCGGCTGGGCTACCCAACTCATATGCCCGCCACCACTGACAAGCCGCTTCCTGAGCTGAGACGTGACCAAAGCAACCTTGCTCATCTCCACTATGCCCATAGTATGATGGATGCGGTGACACTCCTCAAGGAAACCCTGGGCATCATTTGCCGCCAATCCACTGAAGGTAGGAGGGTGGTACTTCATGTACCTCTCAAGTCTAAGATGTTCTTCCTCAGATGATGCTGCCCTAACCGCGGGCTGGACTGGGACCACAAGCTGTGTTCCATGACACCTGGAATCTGACCAATATGTTCTCGCTGCTCTGGAGTGTGGGCGGCCGGAGTCTAAGCTCGTCTCTCGGTCTGTTAGGTAGCTGGTGCCCCCAGAGTCAATTCTGCCTGAGTCAATGTGCCAATCATATACAGGAACTGGGCAAAGGTCTCATGAAGTCGCGGTGCAACAACAGGCGCCTCCGGTACCTGCCCCCTAACTGGAACTACTAGCGGAAACGGCTGCTCTGGTAGGTGCCCTAGCTGCGGCACGTGCTCCTCGTCGACCTCTGCCTCTGCCCCTAGCGATTTTTTCCTCGGGGTTAACATCATCAGGAACCACAACTCGTATCCTACCCATCTGTGAGAAAATGGAATGATAAATTTCAAACTTCAAGATCAATGAACTAGCTCGATAGGGATGAGGGAAGTTGAATTATCCTAAGAGTTCTGTAGCCTCTCGAATATAAGTGCAGACGTCTCCGTACTAATTTGCAAGACTCTACTAAACTCACTTATGACTCGTAGCACCTATGAACCTAAAGTTCTAATACCAACTTATCAAGACCCATTTTTCCCTCCGATGGGTATCGTGATGGCACCTAGTATTAAAGACTAGTTAAGCCTAACATTTATTGAATAACAACAATAATAAAGAAAATCTAACAGTCTCGGTATAGAAATCTTTACAGAATTCACAAATATTCCCAAAACCGGTAATACAAGTCATAAGATCTACAGAGTTAACTATAACTTCCAGATAGAACTGTTTGGAAATGAGTAAGAATAGTTAAATACAAGTAGGAAGGTGACTCCGAAGCCTGCGAACGTAGCAACAAGTTTACCTTGAGTCTCCTCGTCGCTGATCCGCACAGCTACTAACGATCAAAACCTGGATCTGCACAAAAACGTGCATGAGTGTAATATGAGCACACCCCAACGGTGCCTAGTAAGTATCAAGACTAACCTCAGTGAAGTAGTGGCGAGGACTAGTCAAGACACCCACTGGTCTAACAAACTAAACAGGCGTAGGTAGAGAAATAATAGAACATGACATTTATCTAATGTCTACACAATATGGCTAACAACATAACAACTACAATAAGGAAGGAAAAATAACTAAAAACAATGGAACACCATAATAATAATACAGAAGGATGGACGGGAACACAACCCAAATAAGGAAATCACAATTTAGTAAGGGCAAGTAGTGACTCAGCGCTGCAATAGTTTCCATATCAGGCCTTAGGCAACAACCCCAATAAATTGGTCAAAATCATCAAGTGTAAACTTTCACCCGTAAGTTTTTATTGGAAACATTAAAATATATTTCCTTCAAATAGGAAATTCTTTTGAAATATACTTCCTTCATATATAAAATTTACAGATAGATAACCTTCAAACGTAGTTCTTTCAAGATAAATGCTTTTCAAATATACTTTTTCAAATTGATGTCTTTCCAAAATAGTTTTCTTCAAGATAAATGCTTTTAAAATATACTTTTCAAGTAAATATCCTTTGAGTATAGGTCACTTTGTGACACATAAGCCTAGAAGATTAACAGCTCGGAACACAGATATATCAACAAGGGAAATCTGTCGGGATCCCGTCCCGTAATTTCGAATTTATTATGCAGTACAAAGGGATCTCCCGGAATACGTATGTATTCCCAAAATAAATATGTAGTATAGGGGAATCTCCTGGAATACGTCCGTAGTCCCAAAATAAATATGCACAGCCGGGGGATCTCCCAGAATACGTCCGTAGTCCCAAAATAATATGTAGTACAGAAGGATCTCCCGGAATACGTCTGTAGTCCCAAAATAAATATGTAGTACATGGGAATCTCCAAGAATATGTCCGTAGTCCCAAAATAAATGTGCAGTGCTGGGGGATCTCCTCGAATACGTCTGTAGTCCCAAAGTAAATATGCACCGCAACCAACAAAGACAACAATTATGGAACGGTAGAAAAACTCGTACATCACCACATCAAGTGCAAGAAACAATGACAATAATATAAATTACGACGAGTAAATCAATACAAGAACCTTAAAACACAAAGAAACAATAGAACTCGTTTACAAAGAATAATCATGTTTAACCAAAGAATCAGATTCTTTGACCAAAACTAATTTTAGGATAAACATGGGTTTCTGATAACCAAAGAAATGATGATAATTATGAATAAGTAAGTAAATAGAATGTACTAAGATGTGCAGAAATTAAAGTGTATTATGATTGTCGTTCGAATGCCCCTTACAAGTTATATTTTCTTCCCTTAGATAGGGAATTTCTTAATATAACGTCTACCTTTTACAATGATCACTCATTAATGATTAATTATGACATTAATGTAACTTTACGAAGAATAATCGTAACTGTTGCGTGAATTTTGTGTAACGTGTGAATCATTAATTGAAGATCTTTGAATCTGCCTGTAGCTCTATCCGGATTCATTTCAACCGTGTCTCTTCCTTGTCTCAATCAGGTTGAGTCTCCCGTAGCTAATTACCTCGTAGGTATATTGCGTCGTGCCTCTTTGACTCGTACCTCTTTATAGAAAACCTGTCCAGTTGTCATGCTTTCCTAACTCCACGTAGCTGGCTGAGTCATCAAGAATTATCATACGTGTGAAACACTTTTCAATACAGATAGTCCCCCCACTTACCATTTATTTATCAATTAATATTTCGTAAGTGGATACATATTTATGGGGGGAATATTTTGCCACCGCTTCACTCGAAACATTGTATCCCTCTCTAAACGTAGGCGTCTCTTGTCACTTTTATTTAATGTATAAGCCACGTGTCGCCTTCGGGTTGGTTCTGCAATTACTCGGCGCCTTTTTGGTCTTTTTGTGACTGCACACCTTTAATTATGACTTTCACATTATTATTTTTTTCCATTTTTGACGGTTGTCTTCGAGTATAAATACCCCTTTTCCTTTCTTTACTTTCACGAAAAACTTCTAACTTTCATTCTTTATTTGTAAAGAACTTTTTCCTTGTCTTTGTAAATATGTCTTCTTCGAACAAATCTAAGGGTGTGATAAATAATGAGGATTTGAATCCCTCGTCTGCTCTGACGCGAAGCCGGAGAGGTGGTAGGTTGAGGAGTTTAGGTTATACACCTTCAAGAGGTTCTTCCTCTTCCCAAATTACTTCTCATCTTTCTTATACGTCTTTAACTTCTTCGAGATCTAGGGCTTCTAGATCTTCTTCTAGAGGTAGAGAACATCATGAACCTTTACGTGAACCATGGTCGATGAAATCATTCCAGCTGAATTTACCTTCGCTAGGGATAATCAGGCCCTTAGAGATCAGTCGTCATCTCTTGATAGTGCTGATAGGTACCCTACTCTGATCACCGAAAGTTTAATTACTCTTATTCGCAGGGACTATTTTTGGAAGTTAGATTTTCCTGTCACCGTTCCAAATGGCAACCAAAGAATAACATCTTACAAGACGGGATATTCTTTTGTTTACACTTACCCCTTTACATTAGGGTTTATGCCTCCTATCGACCCAGTTATCAGAGTTCTGTCGGTTTTTCAAAATTTGCTGGGGACAAGTCGGTCCTATTATATGGCGAGTCGTTGCATGTCTTAGATATCTGGCTACTTTAGCTTCGGTCCCCTTCACCTTTAATAATCTCATTCACCTTTATTCTCCAATGATGTTCCGTCAAGGAATATTTACCCTGGCTACCAGGAGTAAAAGAGTGTTGGTGACCCCAGACGATGATGAGGATCGAGGTTGGTACCTTCGGTATATTATTGTGCCTACTGCTGGTTTAGTAGGTGAAGAAAATCTCCCCTTCCCTGAAAGTGGAATCGTGCACGTGAGTACATTTTAGCTCACATTCCTTGCGTTTTGCTTTAGATGTTTTATTAACACCGTAGTTGTTTCTTCTTTTTACATAAATCATGGGTAATGCCGTGAATGTCTCTGGTATCCGAGATTGGGTAGAAATGCTTTTGTTGACTGCTCCATTGGAAGAAAGATCATGGAAGTACTTCTCCTGGAAGTACGGTTAGAAAGTTAAACTCACGGTAAGTGAAGCTTTTATTTTTGCTTCTTTCCTTGCTTGAACCTCTTCTCTTTTGTTTTATCCCTTTTCTTTTGATAGGGATTCCCGCTCGTGGAGTTTCTGCTGCGTCTGTTCCCAAATTGTCCCTGGCTTAGGCCCAGGAAATTATTTCAGGCTCTTCTTCTTCAAATAGAAAGGATGGTGGGTCAAGGACCTCAGAAGAAGAAGATAAAGAAGAGGGCTCTTTAATCCATAGGTCACGCAGAAGAAAGGTGATCTCAGACGACGAGTTTACACCTGTGGTGTGCCTTCCATGCCTGAAGTTGGAATTTTTGCCCCCGAAGACGCTACTCCCTTTCCCGTGCGTGATTCTTTTGATCATTTGTTCCGGAAGGATTTGGTCCTGTTGGTGATGAGGCTCCCTTGACTGTTTTCTCCCTTCTTTTAGAGAACTCCCCTCAACTGTTCTAGTCATTTCTTCTGCTCCCATGGCTATTCCTGCTCCTCAGACTTCCTTGCTCATGGCTCCTACATCTCTACCTCCTTCCGTGCCTTCTGTTAGAGAAGTACGGTCTTCCAGCAGAGAGATGAGGCAGGTGTTGATAGAAGTTCCGGCTGATGGTTGTCTCTTTAAAAAGTCTAGCCAGCCTGATGTGTGGTTGTAACCATTGATAGGCCCAATAGAGAGAGCCAAGCTAGATAGCCACAGTTCCCTTACATGCGCTAATGAGATCATGCATACTTCTTTAAAGGTAGAGCGCATTTTCTTGCATTTCATTCTTATACATGTATTTATCATATCTAATTGGTTTTCTTTTTGTAGATCAATCTTATAGGCACGGATCTTATAAAGAGGGTTTCTAACTCGAAGCAAGAAGTGAAGGAGTGGCATGCTGAAGCAGATAACTGGAAGGGGCAGTATGAAAGTTTCAGGCTCGACATGGAGGCCTTAGAAGAAGAAAAATGTACCTTGGAGCAGCAGGTGAGAGTCATGACGGTGGAGTTGGTTGTGGAGAAGGCTTCTTCTGATCAAGTAGGCAAAGATAAGAACATCAGTCCTCATTTGCTGAGCAGTTATCTCGTGCCTCAGAAGAGATCAGAAGCTTGAAGGCCTTGCTAGACCAAAATGAGGAGTATTCAGGCGAGCTTGTGTAATCAATTTCCTAGACCCAGGAGGATCTCCGCAACTCCTTAGAGAAAATTCAATTCCTGGAAAGGTCTCTCGCTCCTTTAAGGGCCTACAATGATGCTTCTGTGACTGAGAAGGACGAGCTAAGAGCTGGGGTTATTCTATAGGAGAAGGATTACGAAGCTCTTGAAGATAGGATAACTGTCGATGTTAGTTGGGCGTACATGAACTCTCGCCTCGACACATTGACTGAAATGAGCCGAGAGGATTTCGACCTTAATGCTGAAATTGTAAAAATCAAGGAAGCCATGGAGAAGGCTTAGCAAGGTCAAAATCTCTCTTCACCTGAAGGTGAGGCTCCTGTTGTTCAAGTCTCCTCGTCCAAAGCTGCTTCTGCTGTCTCTTCCAGTGAAGTCAACCCCCCTCTTGATGAAGTTTAAGAAGTTGGTTCCTCCCTTTTTTTTCTTTGTCTCAATTGGTGGTTACCCTCAATCCCATCGGGGGTAAATTTGGATCTCTTAAAGTCCCCAAATGATAACTTAGGGGCACCTCAATGTATGTAAACTATATATGGCTAAGTACTTAGTTTCTACTTAGTTGTTTTAATATATTAATGCAAGTATGACTTTTGTTTTGAGTTTCTGTTTCACTCTTTAAGTTTTTTACACGCTTTAGTTTTGAGGTTTTAGTTTTACCTCTAAGTGTTTCATAGAAAATGCTTTAAATTTTCCGCACCTTTTCGTAGTAGGTACGATTTTGTGAAAGAGGGCCCTTTTTTATCAACACTTAATGAAGAAGACGTCTCAACTTCATAGTGGTGTTATAATTCAATAGAGAGATAGGAATTTTTCACATGTTTAAGAATGTTTCTGAAGAAAGTTTTTGTGTTTGAACTTTCACAACATTTTACATGTGTTTGATTATCGTCTAAAACTCATGTTGCAACTATTTTCTTTTATGAGGTTTGATACACACTTGTATTTCGTAACTGTTTTTCTTATGCAACAGTTTTTTCCGAGTTAATACAAAAGAATAACTGTATTTCGTTTGTAACAGTTTTTATAAATGTAAGTGTTTTCACCTGTAACTATTTTTATTGATAACAATTTTCAATAATCACGAGGGAAATGCTTTTTCATCCGTAACTGTTTTATTTGATAACAGTTTTCTATATGATTACAATGATTTTGTAATTGTTTTTAGGTACAACAGTTTTCTGAATGAGTACAAAGATGATGATCTTTTATCCACAACTATTTTTAGTCACAACAGTTTTCTGAATAAGTACAAAGATGTGCATTCCTTCCCCGTAACTAATATTTTGCCTTTTAACCTGAACATTTGTCTACATCTATGAACTTTGTTTGAAGGTTTCTGAATCAGGCTTTTGACTTTTGAGTCTTTGGCTCTTTCTATTTTGCTCTTATCACTTGACTTGTTGGGTAGATGGATCTTCAGGCTCGAGGTTTGACTTTTTGATAGTCTTCTTTGCTTCGTCTTTTCCTTCCATACTGTATAGTCCCCCAAGTGTTTGAGATTTGAAGAGTGAAATCTCTAGCACTTGACTAATCCTTCCTTGTGGTCATTTTCCTGAAAAGGAAAGACATACGGGACTGGAAGGTATATATGTTTTAGATGATGACTGCTTAACCCTTTAAAACGTCCATCAGAAAGTGTAACCCTAGACCGGGAATTCAGTTACTTCCTCGCGTCTTGGCAGGTCAAATATCATCATCTGGTGATGGGTTAACTTTTTGCCTATCATCTAAAATGGTTAGAAAAATTTTAACTGTACAAATATGAAATCGAACGTTGTGATACCTGATCGGGGTATTCCTTTTCCTTAGAAGTAATTCTTCTTCAAATGGATGAAATTCCAGCTTGTTGATAAGATCCTTCCATCCATAGCTTTCATCTCATAAGCGTCTTTCCCAGCGATGCCTCGGATTTTGTAGGGTCCTTCCTAGTTGGGATTTAATTTTCCCGCGCCAGCTCCTTTTGTTGATTGAAAGACTTTTTTAAGGATGAAGTCCCCAATCTTGAAGTATCTGAGGTGAGCTTTTTGGTTGTAATAACGCTCTATGATTTGTTTTTGAGCTGCCATATGTATCAGCGCGACTTCTCTTCTTTGTTCGAGCAAGTCCAGATTAATCCTTAACTCGTCGCTGTTTGTATCTTTCGTGGCTGTTGTAAACCTTATGCTTGGTTCGCCAATCTCCACCGGTATTAAGGTTTCTGAGCCATAGACAAGTGCGAATGGAGTCTCTCCCGTGGCTATTTTTGAAGTTGTTCTGTAAGCTTATAGTACTGCTGGTAATTCATCAGGCCAATTTCCCTTGGCTTTCTCTAAATGTTTCTTTAGGTTGTTGACGATGAATTTATTCGTTTATTCAGATTTCCCATTAGCCACGGGATGATACGACGTTGAAGTAATCCGTTTGATTTGCAAGCTTTCGAAGAATTCTGTGATTTGTGAGCCTATGAATTGTGGGCCATTATCACATACGATCTCCTATGGTATTCCAAAGCGGCATATTATATTTCTTCATAAAAAGCTTTTAACTTCTTTTTCTCGCACCTGTTTGAAAGCTTCCATCTCTTCCCATTTTGTAAAATAGTCGGTTAGTACGAGTAAGAACCGTACCTTTCCTTTAGTTGCGGGAAGGGGTCCCACTATATCCATGCCCTACTTCATGAACGACCATGGTTATATTATTAGGTGCAGTAGTTCTGCTGGTTTATGCAGGTTGTTAGCAAATCGGTAGCATTTGTCGCATTTGTATACGAAGCTCTCAGCTTCTTCTTCCATCTTAGGCCAATAGTACCCAGCTCTGATTAGGGTTTTCACTAAGGATCTAGCTCCTGCGTGATTTCCACAGTGTCCTTCGTGAACTTCTCCCATCACGAACTCTGTTTGGTTAGGTCTGAGGCATTTTGCTAGTGGACCTCCGAACATATTGTGATATAAAGAATTGCGAATGAGGCAGTACCGTGCAACTTTTTGACGAAGTGCTTGAGCCACTTTTTTGTCTCTAGGTACGGTGCCATTCTTCAAAAAATTTAAAATTTCGTTTCTCCAATCCCATGTTAAATTGTTAAAATTTACCTCATTTTTATCTTGATCTATCGGTGAATGGAATAGATGGACGACAATTGTATTGTCTTCATTTGTTACTTCTGTAACTACTGTGAGTTTAGCTAATGCATCTGCTTCTGCATTTTCTTCTCTAGGTATCTGTATTACCTTCCACATTTTGAATTGCTTTACGAGATCTCGTGACTTTTCCAGATACTGTTGCATTCGAGCCTCCCTAGCAATATAAGTCCCCTGCATCTGATTTACTACCAGTTGAGAGTCACTTTTGATTACGATTTTCTAGATTGAGAGTTCTCGTGCCAGTTCCAGCCCTGCAATGACAACTTCGTACTCTGCTTCATTGTTAGTTATAGGATAACATTTGATAGCTTGTCATGTCTTTTCACCCGTAGGTGATATTAAGACTATGCCTAAGCCGACACCTTTTACATTGGAAGAACCATCGGTACATAGGGTCCATAGACACGGATTAGCACCGTTAAAGAGGTGTAACTCTTTTTCCACTTCAGGGAAAATGCTATTACTAAAATCAGTGACAAAATCAGCTAAAATTTGAGACTTTATTGTAGTCCTAGGTGCTCGTTCAATTATATTGCCTACTTAGCTAATATTCCTGATAGTTCTTGTTTATGTAGTATATTTCTTAGTGGATATGAGGTCACAACAGTGATTGGATGACATTGAAAATATGTTCTCAACTTTCTAGACGCCATGATTAGAGCTAAGGCTAATTTTTCTTGATGTGGGTATCTAGTTTCAGCATCTAGCAATGTCTTGCTTACATAATAAATAAGAGATCGTTAACCCTTATCTTCCCTTACCAATACTGCACTTACGATGATTTCTACAATGGCAAAGTAGATGTATAGCCTCTCCCCTTCATTTGGCTTTGATATCAACGGGGATTTTGATAGATAAGCTTTCAGATCTTTGAGAGCATGTTGACATTCTTCAGTACATTCGAACTGGTTTTGCTTCTTGAGAACTGAAAAGAATTTAAAACTTTTCTCGGAAGATCTGGAAATAAATCTTCCTAAAGCTGCAATTCTTCCCGCTAGTCTTTGAACATCCTTTTTGTTCATAAGTATATCAGGTATTTCTTCTATAGCTTTAATTTGAGCAGGAATTACTTCTATTCCTCTATTTGATACAAGGAAACCCAAAAATTTACCCGATTCTACGCCAAAAGCGCATTTTTCTGGATTCAATTTAATATTATACCTGCGTAAAATTTCAAAGGTAATAGAGAGGTGATGGAAATGATCTTCTGCATGTGTTGACTTTACCAACATGTCATCGATGTAAACTTCCATCGTCTTGCCCAGATGTTTTTGGAACATCTTGGTCACCAGCCTTTGATAAGTGGCTCCAGCATTTTTAATCCAAAATGCATGATTTTATAACAATAAGTCCCCCTGTTTGTAATAAAGGAAGTTTTTTCCTCGTCTAAGGGATCCATTTTAATCTGATTATAACCAGAATATGCATCTAGAGAGCTTAACAATTCATGACTTGCGGTGGCATCAATCATTTGATCTATGTGTGGTAATGGGAATGAATCTTTGGGGCATGCTTTATTTAAATCAGTGTAATATTCGCATGCTCTCCATTTACCATTCTTTTTAGGCACAACCACAGTGTTAGATAACTAGTTAGGGTATGTTACCTCATGTATTGAACCAATTTTCAAGAGCTTTTGTACTTCTTCGTCAATCACTTGGTTCTTGAATGGTCTTTGCTTTCTTTTCTTCTATTCGGATTGGCCTTAGCCTCGTGCCTATGTGAACTTTCTGTTTAGGACTTTGTTCAAACAAGGGAACAACTTTGAGTTCTTCCGTCGTTGTTTTGATGTGTTCATCTTCCTCTAGTTCTTGAATGGCGTCAGGTCTGGAATCCACGTCTGTGTGATTTGGTATTTCTTCTGTGGTTACTTTATTCACCTTCTCATAGCTATCTTCTTTCGTACCTGTTTTAGCTATAATATCTTCCGTACCTATTGGGATAGTAATTTCTTCCATACCTGTTTGGGCAACATCTCCTATTTGGGAGAATTTCTTATCTTTTGATTCTTCCGTTTCTACTTTTTTGTTGTAGTGTACCACGCAATTTATATTTCTCGCGGTTTGCTGATCACCTCTAATTTGTTGAATTCCCCATTCAGAAGGGAATTAAATTACTTGATGCAAGGTGGATGGTACTGCTTTTATGTCGTGGATCCATGGTCTTCCCATGATCACGTTATAAGACATGTCAGTCTCGATGAATTGAAACTTTGTATTTTGACTCCCTCAGCATAAGTGCTAAGTTCAATTTCCCCTTTGGTTATAACCGTAGAGTTATCAAACTCTGATATGGCCCGTGCCTTCGGGATTACTTGATTTTCCAATAGCATTTCTTCCACGACTCTTAGCAAAATAATATTGACTGAACTACCTGGATCAATCAACACTTTTTTTACGTTAGTGACATGAATACGTAAGGATATTACCAGAGCATCATTGTGGAGGAGCATTAATTCGCTGACATCTGCATCATCAAAGGTTGTATTGTCTGCATCCGGATTTTCAAGAACTCGTTTTCCTTGTGTAATTGTGAACTTCGTGGTTACTTTCCAAGCCATACCGTTTACTTCCTCACCTCTATGTATCACATTGACAGTTCTTTTTGGAGATGGAGGTTTTGGGGGCTCCTGCATGTTTTCCATGTATGCCTGTTTACCTTTTTCACTAAACAATTCCGTTAAGTAGCCCTGTTTCAATAATTGTTCTATCTCACCTTGCAAAAATTTGCAATCTGCAGTTCTGTATCCGTGATCATTATGGAATTCACACCAGAAATCTGGGTTCCTTTTATTTGGGTTGGATCGCATTTGTTTAGGCCATCGAACCTTATCACCCATATTTCTTAATAGTGAAACTAGTTTGGAAGTACTTACATTGAAGGTGTGATCCCCAATTCGTGCATTACCTCTAGTTCGTTCATCTTGATCCTTTTTGGATCTTGATGAGGATGAGCCCGCATCTCTGCTCGATGGTCTATATTCTGACCGGGTATTTTCGAACCTGGGACGATTGTCTCGTCCCGAGGGTCCCGTGTAAGGATCATACCTGTTTTTACCTGATCTCGTATCTGATTCGGAACGTCTGGAACTGATACGATGTTCGTCTTTTGAACGAGCGATGGTATCTTCTTCTATACGAAGCTTGGTGTTGTACCTGTTATAGACATCATTCCATGTTGTAGCTGGGAATTCTCTTAAGCTTTCCTTCAGTCTTCTCGTGGCTTCTGAACTTTTGTCATTTAAGTTGCTTGTAAATGCCATGGCTTCCCAATTATTAGGCACCCTTGGTAGTAGCATTCTTTCTCATTGGAACCTGTCTAAAAATTCACAGAGTAGTTCCGTGTCTCCTTGTTTTATTTTAAATGTCCTCCATTATTTTATCCACTTTTTGCGCCCCAGAGTGTGATTTTATGAAGGAATCTGCAAGCTCAGCAAAAGAATCAATAGAGTTTTGCAGGGAGAAGAGAATACTAGGTTAGTGCTCATTTGGTAAGCGCTTCTCCAAACTTTTTGACTAAGACTGACTCAATTTCTTGTTTTGTCAAGTCGTTGCCCTTGACTCCAGTGGTAAAAGTAGTCACATGGTCTCGTGGGTCAGTTGTTTCGTCGTATTTAGGAACGTCAGGCATTTTGAACTTCTTGGGAATAGGCAAGGGTGCTGCACTTGGTTTCCAGGGTTGTTGAGAATATCTATCAACGTCAATGCCTTTGATAATATGTGGCACTCTAGGAATTTGTTTGATTTGATCATTTTGTTCCTTCATATGATTCTGCAAGGTTAGTAATAAAGTTTGTAGTTCAGAGCTATTAGACATACCTGGTCTCGTTTAGAGAGATTCATTAGGAGTATCTCCTCTTCGTGAGTTTGCCAACCCATACTGAGGATTTTCCACAGTGATGGTATTATTGGGGGTGGTGTTGATGGTGAAAGTGATGCTGTTGGTAATCCCCTTAGAAATTCTTGCAAAGCCTAGCTCACATACTCTGCAATCATTTGCTTTACTTGATCTTATTATACTGTTTGATCACTACCATTGTTATTGTTGTTGGATCTTTATGGGGATTGATCCTTTGAACCTCGAGGGGTTCCCACAAGTGATGGAGTTCCATCCCTTTGTTGGTTATTGTCGTTGGGGTTCGACATAGTTCAGAGGATATTGCTTGAAAAGTAAACAAAGATTATCAGATTCACCGTAACGGAACCAATTTGTTTAACCAAACAATCAGATTCTTTGACCAAAGCTAATTTAAGGATAAACGCGGGTTTCTGATAACCAAAGAAATGATGATAATTATGAATAAGTAAGTAAATAGAAAATACTAAGATGTGCAGAAAGGAAAGTGTATTATGATTTTCGTTCGAATGCCCCTTACAAGTTATATTTTCTTCCCTTATATTGGGAATTTTTTAATATAACGTCTACCTTTTACAATGATCACTCATTGATGATTATTTATGACATTAATGTAACGTTACAAAGAATAACCATATATTTGTTGTGTGAAGGTTGTGTAACGTGTGAATCATTAATTGAAGATCTTTGAATCTGCCCATAGCTCTGTCCGGATTCATTTCAACTGTGTCTCTTCCTTGTCTCAATCAGGTTGAGTCTCCCATAGCTGATTACCTTGTAGGTATACTGCGACATGCCTCTTTGACCCGTACCTCTTTATAGAAAACCTGTCCAGTTGTCATGTTTTCCTAGCTCCACGTAGCTGGCTAAGTCATCAAGAATTATCATACGTGTGAAGCTCTTTTTTACCAATACAAATCATGGTAAATAATTCTAAGTGTAAAGAGAAACAACTTAACCAGGGAAAAACAAGACGTAATAACGAATCCACAGTACTCCAGTCAAAAATAAGAATCCAACACTAGTCAAATAATTCTAAACAAAGGCATGTCGACTGAGATATAGGTTATCTAGACTCCTTTTGAAGTTGAGCAATGATGAGAGATAGTCAACAACCCAAATAAGGGTAAGCAGCAAAAGATAATCATAACTCTAATTAAGGCTAAACAATTATAGGATGAGATAATAATGATTTCAATTAAATATAGGCAATTTATGAAAATTATAGCATGACGGTGGGAGAGGAAAAATCTTCAGTTAAGTTAATTAGGAGCTAAATAGGCAATAGAGTGAATCTAAAAGCAAGTAATTCTAATTTAAGTAGGTAGAGATGAAACTAGTAATTAGCAACACAGTCATAACAAGAACAACTTCATACACAGGGAATATAAGGACCTAAGAACTCTAAAAGGCCAACCTTCTACAAATAAGTCTGAGCACGCACTCGTCATGTCGCGTACGCGGACTACAATCAACATAGAAGACTCAATCCTAAGGGATAGTTCTCCCTCACACAAAGTTAGGCAAGATACTTACCTCAAAGAGGACAACTCGGTAATCAAAAATGGACTTCTCGGGTGAAAAGGCCTTCGGACGACTCAAATCCAACTAGAACAACTTCAAAGCACACATAAAACTTATAATAAAATATTCCGGATAATGAAGTTTTGATATTTACAAAAATCTAATAATCGACCCAAAAGTCGATCCTCGGGCCCGCACCTCAGAACCTGATAAAATTTACAAAACTCAAACAACCGTTCCAATTGGAGTTCAACCATACAAAAATTATCAATTTTCGATACCATTTCATCCCTCAAATCATGATTTTTGTTTTATAAATTTTCTTCAAAAACCAATATTTTCCTCTACCCAATCATGGAATATGTTAGATTCTAGGTGAAGAACAATTATCCAACTGATTAGCTTGAAAACCCCCAATGTACGACCCGACTGGTCGTTTTGAGCTCTAGCGCGTCGTTCAATGGTTTGAGGCCATGATTTGCTTCACTTCAAGTATCATGACTTGCACGCGTTGTCAGAATTTAATTTCAGGAAGTTTAGAGTCGGTTTGGAAAGAGAATTCTCATTTCAGAATCTTTAAGTTGGAAGAATTCGTTAGGTGGTGATTTTTGAGTAAACGACCTCGGAATTGGGATCTGGAGATTCCAACAGGTTCATATGATGATTTCGGACTTGAGTGTATGTTCGGATTGGGTTATGGATTGCCCAAAGCATTTCGGCGCCTATTTTGGACGTTAGCATTTTGGGAAGAATTTCATTATTAGGGGTTTGCAGTGCATTTCAGTGTTATCAATGTCCGTTTGATATTCCGAGCCTGGGAATAGCTCCGTATAGAAATTCAAGTCTCGGGAGCGCGTCCGGAAGTGAATTTTGATGTCCGTAGGTAATTTTGGAGTTATTTGGCTAAAGTTAGAAATTTTAAGGTTTTTAAGAAGTTTGGCCAGAAGTGGACTTTTTGATATCGGGGTTGGATTCCGATTCTGGAAGTTTGAGTAGGTCCGTTGTTGATACCCAATTTTTCCTCAAATTATTTTAAAATTTTCACATATACCTTCAAAATCACTTTCTATAATAACTGGTGTTTTTCCATAATTTTCCATATTTTTATTAATTTCTTTTCCAATTTATTCAGTACTTTATATTCAATTATTATTCATAAATCATATTATAAATAATTTCAACATATTTCCTAGCTCACTATATCATTTTAATCCTATTAGGATTTAATTATTTCACAAATTAGCCAATTTGACATCATTTAGTTATAATAACAATAATTTTGCAGTTATAGCCTAAATGTACATTTTATACCATTTTAATTCAATAATTAGTTATTTTATATTTTTTATATTAGGTAATTACCTTAATTCCACTTATTTAGCATTAGTTTTATTTTATATAGTTATTAGCCATTTTTTTGTTAATTATTTATCTATTAATGGGGTATTTTAACAAACATCCATCTTTATTTAATTTCTAGCCTAACTAAATCTGGCCCCTAACCTAATTAACTTAGCCCAACTACCCAAGCCCAATCCACATAAATCCTACCGGACCTAATCCGTTATCCAATCTGGACCGTTGATCGATTTTAATCAACGGCCCCAATTCCCCCTTTCCTAATTTAATCTTAATGACCTACCCCGCAAACCCTCATTCCCTCCTCTCATTTTCTCTGATTCTCTCCACCTCCCTCTTCTCTCATCTCTCTCAAACGCTCTCTGCCAGAACCGCCATGGTTCTCACCGGTCGTTGCCTTGCCAGCCTTTATGGTGGTCTCACCACTCCCCTACCTTCACGACTCTCGTTCTTTGCATCGGTATTGCTGTCTTTGAGGCCCTCAAGGGACCAGGGTCCTTCATCTCACACCTTCGCCTGGTCATACTTATCTCAGGCCGCCATGGCTCGATTCTAGTAAGATCTCCTTATTTTTCGGCTAAACCTATGGTTTCTAAGCCGGTACTCTCATTTCTGGGTTATTTCCTCAAAACCCTAATTTTGTCTCTTAAACTTCTCAGATCTTTACAGATCTGAGACGAGCTAAACGTATTTCATGTGTTTTGTTATGAAAACTTCTGATTTTTGAACGATGTTTCATTTTCCTAAAAGCTAGGGTTTCTTGAAAAACCTTTTTCTTCAAATGTTTTCTGATTTTTAGGTGATTAATCCTATTCTTATGTTCTTTCGACTGTTCTGTTGAGATTTTCTTAACCCTAAATAGTTATGCTAAAAATTCCCAAATTTTGGTACTTTGTTTGGATTCTGAAGTTCGTCCTTGATTATTTGCTACATGATTTTTCTATGTGTTTAATTTTTGTGATTTTCTTCGTTTAATTAGCATATCTTGTGATTTTACCCTAGTATGTCTTTATTAGGGTTTCAGATTCGATTCTTCTGTTTATACTCGACCTATATGTTATTCATGGAAAACATATACTATTTTCCTTAAAATCAGTATTATTACTAGTCCTTTATTCACTGACCTGTTATGGTGGTGATATATGTGTGCTGATTTCTAGTTATTTTTCATTATTTTTACAACCTTTAAATTACTTCTTGCCTTATTTATGATTAAATGTGGTACTTTCTGATTCTTACCAATTATTTCCTTAATTAGACTCTTATGTATCTACCCCTAATTACCTATTATGTGCTTAAGTTATTTGAACTCTTTCCTCAAATGTTTCCTACTCTTTACCGTTGGTTAATAACTCCCTTAATTGAGGGAAGACCTGCTGATTTTTGCCTGATTGATTCTGGGGCTTCCTTAAATGTTGTTGATTGATTTCCTTTACCTTATTTTACTCTGCTCTCAACTATATATATACTATGGTCATGAATCGACAGACACACACAGAGACACGAACTAATCTGTGCACTCTCTTTCTCACAACTAAACTTGCTCTCTATTCTCTCTTCTGTGCTAGTTGGTACTACTCTGAGTTAGCCGGCTACAAGCCAAGGGCTAACTATTGTGCATCTCTTAACTTCTGATCTGTGTTACTGCTTTCTCCATTATACTGGTATGTTCTAATTTATAATTCAGTCCTCAAACCAATATGTTTCTATTACCAGTTCAATTCTATGTATTTCTGATATGCTTTTATTTAATATTTTGTTGTTCAGTATGCAATTAGAGTTCTGAATCTCTTCTACATGTTTAGTTTCTTTTTACTTATAAATGACCAATACGTCTCTGTATACTTAGCATCTGTTCCTTATGTGAATCTTCATGCCTAATACATTAGTTCAATCATGGTCTTAGTTGTTTGGTGTTGATATGTAATCTAATCTGATACTTTTTTGTACCCTTAACCCTCCTGAACCACTAGGAACTTCTGATTACATGCCTATACGTGCTTCTGCATGCTACACAAGCTCTGTATTTATCCCTCAAACCCCCTCACCCATGTTTGTGATTGTTGGAACATTTTGGGTCCTTTATGTGATGGTGGATTTACTTTTGTTTGAGATTGATGTTCTCCATACTATTCTCATCAGTTAAACCTTTGTTATGAAAAGCTGTTTTTCACTAAGTCTCTCCTATTTTCAAAACTGTTACGAAAATGTTCTCTTAAATTCCTCAAACTATGAGCACTTTCACTATACTCTTAGATATTAGGTTATGCCCCTTTTGTTTGAGAATTGCTTAAGGACCCTTGAGCTCCCTCTGAACTTTGACACACAAGAGCTGGCCTTTCCACACTGCACTTACCCCATTTTGGCTATGAAATCTGGGTGTGAGCACTCCCCGGGAGCCCTTGAGGTCCTTAGGGAACTTTGACACACCCGGATTGTGATAAGGTTCAAACAATACATGCAGTTGAGGATCCGGAGATTTGGGCCTATTATGAAGGCTCCCTATAGTTAACTTCTTCTTTTCCTATTTTCAGCTATGTAATTCATGCTCAGAGGCTTGTAATAATTATTTGTAAAAATAATTCTGGGGCTGGATAGTGAGGGGGGGGGGGGGGAATATGCATGCCATAGTTGCTAAAGGGGTAGAAATCATGCTTTAGGTCTTTATTCCTTTACCTGCGCAATAGAAATCCTGTGTAGGACTCACGTATCATGCATTAAACATCCTGTTTTCTTAGGTCTCATGCTTATTGTTTTAGCATCTTATTATGAACCTGTCGTCTATCAATTAGAAATCGTGCTCCAAGATTGAAACGTTGACATAAAACTGTTACAAATCGTGTTTTAATGATGTTGTAATCCTGTGGTACACTTAGAAATTCTACCTAGGATAACAATCTGCTACTAAACCAGTCATTCTTATATTTGGTGCATCTCCTGAAAGTATATTCAAATACTGTGATTTTATGCACTTAGAAAATCTTGTCTAGGAATTCTCCGTATGACTATTCTACATCTCTATATACGCATATTAGATCTCATGTTCTTAGGACCTCATTCTACGCCTAAAGCTAATTACAAAATGCATAAAACAGTCTTCCTGTTCTAACAAACTGTCAATCAGTCTTTGAATATGTGCAACACCTAGAAATGCATGCTATTAGGCTTAACAATCTGGAATCATTAACAGATCTATAGAATTGCTGCATATTATCCTACACCTAGGCAAGACTTAGGTAATCAATCATAAAATATAACCCGAATTGTCCTTGTGAGTATGTCCAACTATCAGCAGGTTAAAATCAGTAGGCAAGCTTGATTAGGACTTCCTCTCTGAGTTATGTAATAAATCTGATTGTGCTATTATCACTTGGACACCAAGCTTAGAACTGAATCCAGACCTTAATTTGGGTATGAGACATGCGGTTTATGTGCAATATGTGAGGAGGTATATTTGAGCCTTTACCTGTTTTCCATGCTCTCCTTTATCTGCAGCACTACTTGTTTATTATATGTCGCCCTAATATTTTTAACCTTTAAACTTAAGGGTCTCCCTAGAACCTCCCTTTTCTACGATAGAAGTCCTAAATTCCTCCGGGATTGATAGGAAGGGACGGGTAATAGCATGAAATAGAGTTCATGACCAACACGCGCTTTAGTTACCTTCGCGGGGTGGGGAAGGGTATAATATGGATATTATTGGCTCCAAACGCCCACACAAGTATACGTGGTCGTAGCAAGTAATATAATGTTAAATCGAATGTCGAACCTACAAGGACTTGCGTAAACTACTTGATGAATCACTCTAATTGTTATTTAATCGAGCCAAAACAAAATCCAGGAATATAACTAATTTATACTACGATTCTATTAACTAACTAATTATCAAGTGACAAGAATATTTTTTTGTATTCGGTAGAGACAAGTATTCCAGGGTTGTGATCAATTCACCACTCGTATTGCATTCTAATTAACTCTCCCTTTCATATAATTCACTCATGATTGCTAATTAATTGATAATTGCTCTCATAGCCTTCTCCCGGAGTGCTACTCGCCATTCTCAATAGATTAACGCCTATATTCCTATGAAATTAATCTATTAGAACGCGCTAAGATTATGATGTTTACTTAATCACGATGACTAGGTATATTCCTATCCTAACCACAAATCCGCTCCTCTAAAGGGTTAAGACCGCGCTCTCTTCAATTCTTCTCTAATCTATATAAGGCTTTCCCAAGCATAACATAAAACCTAACTGCTGGCCAGACAATTAAGCAATTAAACCCAGAATTGAAGAAACAACCATATATTGAGTGAACTATATTCAAGGTTAAATTAATGTCGAATAAAAATATCCATGGCTAAACCACAACCCTAGAACAATAGGTGTTTAGCCACTCATGCTAAAATCAAACAATTGCATAAGTGTTACATAAATTGAAAATACTAGAATAAGATGAAGAAAACTGATAATCCTTTGCTTCCTAATGATCTTGTGTGTATTTTCTCTCCAATAATGACATCCTCCCTTCTAAGTTGTGTTTTTGGGTCTATATGTTTGGGACAAACCTGAACGTGTAGGAGACTTCTATTCAAACCGGGAAACACTTAAAACCTTCAAAACTCGGAATTGACCGGACATGGACCACAGGCGTTAAGCCTCTAACACCTCACTATAGCAAGGCTAGGCCTGGCTTTATGGCTCTAACGCCCCACTATAGCCCGGCTTGTCCTGGCTTTAAGCCCCAAACGCCCGACTATAGCCCGAGTCACTCCTTTTCAACTATTGAGCGTATTTTCAACGTTTATGCTTCCATTCAACTCGACTTCCGTTTCCAATTCACCTACACATAAAATAAACCCCATTAGGCACATACGACGTGTATTTTTATCATTAACGCACATAAAATGTAAGGCATATAACATGTTAAACCATGGATTCTAGCCACACATCAGATATGATGACCGCTGCGCTAATACCACTTGTAGCCCCACTTCGAGGAGTGTCATACCGGGTATTGCATTGATGTGATCTATATTGTAAAACGTAGGACGTCCTTTACTTTCTCGTGCTTAGATTATAATTTTTTTCAAAATCTAACTTTTCATTAATTGTTTTCAAAACATATGTGTACTTATACTTAAATACCCTATTACTTGAGCCCTATTTGTTTACTAAAACTGTACAAATTCACAATAAAGTTGTTTGGCCGGGAACCACACTTGTGGATCCTGAGGGGTGCCTAACACCTTCTCCTTAGGATAATTTCAAGCCCTTACTCTATCTCTAGTTAACAACGTCGTTATAATGAACCCCCTTAGGTGCCCTAACACACCTCAAAATCGTTAGGTGGCGACTCTTCGAAAACACAAACCCCTTTCCCAAAAGGAACGAGTTGTCTCAACCAAATGTCACAAACCCGGACTCCCCGAAGGATAAAAGGGGGCGCGACAGTATGTCGACTTTGCTGGGGATTCTTCAGCATTTAACATTTCAAACTACATTGTGAATTTGTACCTTTATTTTGTTTGATATTTTCACCCTTCCCTTTTCCCCTGTATCTGCAATTAATTGTTTATCTCTTTCAAGTGCTTACTTTTTCCCAAAAAACAAAACTGACATGTTTCTTTGTTACCTTTTGTAACCGCTTTAAATCATAACTGTTGTAATTACCGCTTTCCTAACGTGCAAATACATGACAACATGCTTTTAATTCTTATTATTTCATAATCATGCTCAACAATCATACTCCACTCGTGCCAAACAAATACTATAGCAATACTTGATGAGTGGTTGTGCCCTTCCTGTATTATTACCCCCTAAATTTAGAAAGGCTTATTTGTGGTAAAACTAGTCGATCAGCGGTGTAGTCAACAGTTATGTGCCTTTCCCCCTTGAGTTGTCTGCTCAAGGGTACCGGTCTAAAACCTCATAGAAACCCTACTCTATTATGTTTTTGCATGCATCATGGTCAAACCTACTCTATTATGAGTTCGCCATCACATCCTTGGGACGCATCCATTGTAGGGTATTTGTCTTCATGTTTCGCTTTTTGGGTCTGATCGTGTTTCCAATGAAGAAAGAGAGGATCTATACTAGGTTGGCTATGGTAACCAATACCCTAATGGAGGGGATTGGTGGGCAGACTTTCAGCATTGTACCAATGATCATTGCAGACATATACCGAGCCTTGGAGAACTGTCAACGAGGAGCGAGACACTTGGAAGGCTGCAATCTACTACTTCAGCTTTGGCTCATGGAACATCTCCGAAAGGGCGAATACCGTCAAGAAGTTCATCGAAGGGTCTGGGATGACCACATCATTTTCCACCACCCGAAGTGAATGACTTACATTCCTAACATGCTCGCTCAGCCTGAGAATGCCAAGGAGTGGGTTGAGTTCTTCGACCATCTGACCGAGGAACAATTCTAGTGGATGTTCGAGTGGTTTTCGACAGAGGAGTTCATTACCCAATCCAGAGATGCGCCATTCCTGATACTGATTGTTCTAAGATGAACATACCCTTACGCCCTCTCTGGGTTATAAGACAAGCGGGTAGGAAGCAAGTCATACCCAGTGTCGACAAAATGAGCCATCTTCGAGCCGACTTCCAAGATAATGATAGTCCTCACAAGTGCCAAGCCCAGAACATGTAGCACTGCAAGATCGTAATAGAGAAGACACCATTGAGCCAGACAAATATCACGCCGATTGCACCCCTTTCTATTCTAGTTGGTTGGAAGACAATTGGGGTAATCTGAGCAACCAGGGTTCGTTCAGGGCCCACAGGGTTATAGATGAAAAGGCCGAGGCACAGGTCAAATACAACCAGCTGCGCAAAAGGATCTGTGAATTCGAGAGTGAGCATCGAGAAATACACGAGTCCAACAAGAAGCTGATCATGGAATGGGAAGACATGGCTATCAGTACCAACAAGAGGTTGGGATACTTGGAGCGAGGCATATTCGAGCTGGAGGAAAATTCCTCAAAAGGGTTGAAGACTGTCAAAAGGCTGAAGGGATCGAAGGTGGACATCTAGCCAGAGCATACCTGTTACTGGGACTTCTCGAGTTGGGGAAGCTGTTCGAGGGGAGCAAGAATGCCAAGTATGGGAATGTCCTTCTGGGACCAAGAATATAAGAATGTATTTCTTTTGCTTTATCAACGTAATAAGGCCGATGGCCATTAGTGACCTTTATTTTTCTTTACTTAGCATTGTTTTAGGATTCGTCTATTTCTTATCAATGATGCATTTAGCACTTTAAGTTCTCCAAATCAATTTTTCGCTAGGCCTACCTCAGGAACAAAGAGGTCCCCAAATTAGGATGCACTTTACATTCCTCCACTGTGTGTTCAAATAACGCAATACTTTTCATAATCCTCACTGACTTGGATACCTTTCATTTTTGTTTTTGTTTTATTTCTTTATTTATTCCCCTCCCCAAAGGTTAGTTCGTGCACTCTGGCATCATCATCCTATCTTACAAGATCCAACGGGCCCCCACCCTCTCCTCATCTTAGTCCTCCCAAAGGCAAGAACAAAGGCACAAAAAAAATGGAAGATTCATGCAACATCAGAAATGAGAATGTGGTTGAACGGGTAGAGGCCACTGATGACTAGGGTATTCGGATTCAGAATGAAACTATGACGCAACTGGAATGGAAGTTGTCAAAGTTTCAAGAAGAGATTATCCAGGTTCGAAATTTGGCAAACCTGTCATTCTCCCTCAATGTCTAGACGCCAACATCCCGAATCCTACACCTCCTCAAAATATCCCAAAACAACAGAATCATCCCGCACTTCACCATCACAACACCCCACCAAAAAACCAAACTCTTCCAGCATAATGCAATACCTTCCATACCCAAAATACCACTCCACTACATATCGCGGAGCCTCAGAACTCCACAAACGACCATTTTCACACCCATGCATCAAGCCACCATAACAATCCTATCTACCTGGAAACTATGCCACACTCCACTCCACCTATCCCACGCACACCGGAGTCTGATGAAAAGGATCTGCTTGTCAGGAATTTGGCCGACGAACTTAAGAAGCTGACCAGCCGGGTTCAATGCATCGAGGGAATCAAGGGAATCAAACGGTTGAATTACGAGGACTTCTGCATACAACCTGATGTCAAACTACCTGAGGGGTACAAATCTCCGATGTTCAAAATGTTTGATGGTACAAGAGATCCAAGGGTCCATCTGAGGACTTATTGTGACAAGCTGGTTGGCGTAGGGAAAGATGAAAAGATCCGAATGAAGCTGTTCATGAGGAGATTGAAAGGAGATGCATTGTCGTGGTACATTAGCCAAGATCCCAAGAAGTGGTCGAACTAGGTGAGCATGGAATCTGACTTTATGGATAGATTCAGATTTAATACAGAGAACGCACCAGATGTGTTCTACATCTAGAATTTGAAGAAGAAGCCTACTGAGACATTCCGCGAGTATGCTACTCGTTGGAGGTTCGAAGTTGCTAAGGTCAGACCCGCCTTAGAAGAGGAGCAAATGAACAAGTTCTTTGTTCAGGCTCAGGACCCGCAATACTATGAATGGCTGATGGTGATTGAGAACCACAAATTCTCCGATATTATCAAGTTGGGATAAAGAATCGAAGAAAGTATTAAAAGTGGCATGTTCACGAATTTGAAGCCTTGCAAGCCACAAATAAGGCTTTACAGTCCGGTGTTGTGTCCAAGAAAAGGGACGTCGGAGCCATGATGGTTGCACAAAGAACCAAATCCCCACTCAAAAACCAAACATACCCAACACCTCCACTCACATATCAACTGACCCCAAATTACCAAGCACCCTCACCCTCATACCAATCTCCATCGCCAACTTATCAATCACCTCCACCACCGACATACCAACCTATTTCACCTAGATACTCCCAACCATCTCCTATCTACCACACCTACAGTTCTCATCCATCCCACTTTAAATCACCCCCTGCACGCCAAAAATTTCCTAGACCTCGTCCTAGTTTTTATCGCAGAACTCTAAAATAGTATACCACCATCGCTGAGCCCATCGACCAGCTGTATGAGAAGCTCAAAGTTGCTAGTTATGTCACCCCCATCCCTGTTGTAACCCCTGAGAACCCCTCTCAGTGGGTTAACCCAAACAAGTCCTATGCATACCACTCCAACATGAAAGGCACACCGTCGATAAATGCCGCTCTTTAAAAGACAAGATACGGTCTTTCATTGATAGCAAGATCATTGTGGCAAAAGAGCCCGCTCCGAATGTCCCCAACAATCCTCTTCCAGACCATAAGGGTGGAGGCATCCATATGATTGAAATAGAAGATGACTGGGACTCCGAGGAATCGATCGGGTTGATCGTAGAAGGCGATAACCCAAAGAAACCGACAGTTATTCTCAACTCGATCATAGTCCAGATTCAGTTGTCTGAGGATGCTGAGGTAAACATGTCCATACCTCTTGAGTTTGAAGTAGCTCCACGCACAAAGACACCAGTACCAATTGAGGTTAACTTCGTGTCTCCAGCAAATGCACCTGCACCATTTGAGGTTGCAGTATTACCACCCAAGGCACGTGTTCCGTTCGAATTGAGAGTAGCCGCGCCAATCACGGTGGCGATATCAACAATGCCGACTTTCTATGCAAATGATGTACCATGGGACTATACAGCCGAGGTGAGAAGGAAAGGCAAAGTCAAGACTGAAGAAGCTGTTGCAGCATAGGGTATGACAAGGACTGGTAGAATCTATACCCCTGAGCATTTGGCCGAGTCAAGCAAACAGGCTTCCAACAGGCCACCCATTATTGATACAGGTCTAGACAACCTTTGGAGGAAGGTACAGGCCAAGGAGTATTCGTTCATCGACCAGCAAAACAAGACACCAACACAAATATCCATTCTCTCTTTACTGCAGAATTCTGAAACGCACATGAACACTTTGTTAAAGGTATTGAACGAAGCATATGTGCCGAACAACATCTCTAGTGGGGAAATGGCCAATATGGTAGGCCAAGTGTTAGAAAGCCATTTGCCTTCCACAAGGATGAGTTTCCACCTGAAGGGTTGGGCCATAACAAAGCACTACACATCACTGTGCACTGCAAAGATTATTTCATCACCAGAATCCTGATCGATGAAGGATCCAGTATTAACATATGTCCGTTGATAACACTCAAGAAATTGGGTAAAGGTCTGCATGAGATAAAGGATGGAGCAATCAATGTGAAAGCTTTTGATGGCTCTCAGAGGTCCATCATTGATGAGATTAGTCTGTGCCTGCAGATGGGACCAACTTGGTTCGAGGTTGACTTTCAAGTAATAGATATACCAACCTCCTACAACCTGCTATTAGGACGACCATGGATACATGCAACTTGGGTTGTAGCATCAATGCTGCATCAGGCAGTGATGTTTGAATGGAACCATCAGGAAGCGATCATTCATGGTGATGGTAGCAACCTTATTTCCAGTCGCCAGACTATTCATGCAATCAAGGGAAGAAGGAAGCTAGGTGGAGAGACTTATCACCATATCGAACAGGTCAACGCTATAGACAAAGAAAAATTGTGGGATAGCAAGATCGCAAGCATGATGAATTGGCGGGGGTATGAGCCATGTAAGGGGCTCGGCAAGAACCTCCAAACCTATCAAGCTCAAGAAACATGGCACCACTTTCGGTTTTGGATACGAATACACTTGGAAAGAATTCAAAAGCTGGTCGCCACTATGGCACGGTCCCTACTACCCATTAGAGCAGCCGATACTGCATCTGGAGCAGACCTTCCAACATGCCGACATTATTTATGGGTTAGATGAAGAGGAAGCACTTGCTGCATTGAGGAACTTGTTCATGGAGTATACTAACATGGACTGTTGTGTCATTCTTGAGGAAGAGGGGAGGAAGGCCCTTCCATACAGGCTGTGAGCAGAGGGACGTACCTCAAGAACTGGACCATCAGGACAACCAAAGCCCGACGAGCCTCGGGGTAGCAAGGCTAAAACAAGCATTATTCACTATTTTCTTTACTAAATAATTTCCTTTTCGCATTTTTTATTCCTGCAATAAAATCTTTAAGTGTTCAAAACAATTATTCGATTTATCAAAGACGTTTTAATTTTCTTATGAATCAATATTTATTGCTATCATTTCCTCTCACTACTTTATCTATACAACATTACTATTACTTGTCTTGATGAACCAATGACTGTGACATGCAACGAGGCAACGCAACAAACGAATATTGATTCAGAAGAAGATGATGTACCTGACGAGATTGTTAAAGAAGTTGAGAATTTTGAGAATAGACCCAAGTCCAACCTGGACGAGACTGAAGTTATCGACCTGGGAGATTCGGAAAACGTCAAGGACTCGAATCAACATTCATTTGTCGCTGTCAGAAAAGAAGGAATACACAGAATTTCTAAAAGGGTACGAGGACATATTCGCCTGGTTGTATGATGACATGAATGGTCTAAGTACGTCTATTGTGGCTCACAAACTGTCAACAAATCCAATGTGTCCGTCGGTAAAGCAAAAGCTCAGAAAGTTCAAACCCGACATGAGTTTGAAAATCAAGGAAGAAGTTACCAAGAGAGCTCGCACAAGGGAAGCTGGTGTTAAAGAAGATCTTTCCACATCATGATGAAGCCAAAGGGAAATCCTCTCCCAACTGGCAAGGTCCATATATGGTTCACCGAGTATTGACAGGAGGAGCACTTATACTTGCAAAAATGGACGGAGAAGTCTGGCCAATACCGGTCAATTCAGACGCAGTCAAACATTACTATGTGTAATCCTTTGTACTTTTATCAATGATGTAAATTGAACTACTCCTAACCTGATTCTTGTTTAAGAGGGGATACATAGGAAGCCCTATGGGTTCGGTCCTAATTCAATAAAAAATTCATTTTCACCCATCCAAATGGGGAAAGATTTTGAGGACCCTCAAAATTCTGAAGCAAGTTCAGCCAATTGCCGCACGAGCAAAAGTCAGAAGCATTCACCCATCAAACTGGGGGCAGAGTTTTGAGGAGGACCCCCAAAATTCCGTAGCAGGAGAGGTCGCAATGTCTCGAACCGTGTCACGGTCATCGGTTCATCCTAAAATTATTTTAAAATTATACATTATACTATACTTTTACAAAATCATGCATGTTTGTTCTTGAAATAAATTTGCTTAGTAACACTACCAGAATGATACAGACAATTTGATCNCAATGATACAGACAATACTGTCAGATCAAGCCCAGCAAGTCAAGAAAAGTCAGCGGTGATACGAACTAACCCCCCCCTCCCCCCCCCCATTTACAAAACTCACGATTTTTCTTTGGATGCAGGCACAAAGGATAGACACGCTAAGAAGTCACAAAATTTTAAATGCCCAAAGTTCGATGCCCGCGCAAAGAACAAACGTATTCAGAATCACAATTCTCAAAACCATCACATCCTCCACAATCACAATGTTGCAATCTTCTATCAGCTAAGAATTCCTATTGTCATTTTATTTCCTGCATAAAGCTACCTATCTGCCTTTCGAGACTAGGCTCTGTCTCCATCTGCATTGCATAAGGCTACCATTCTGCCTTCCAACTTGCATAAAGCTACCTTTCTGCCTTCCGAGACTAAACGCTGTCTCCATCTATATCTGTCTAAGGCTACTATTCTGCTTTCCGAGGTTAAACTCTACCTCCATCTACATCGTTGCATAAGGCTACCATTATGCCTTCCGAGACTAAGCGTTGTCTCCATCTGCATTGGCATCTCTGCATAAGGCTACTATTCTGCCTTCTGAGGTTAAGCTCTACCTCCATCTACATCAATGCATAAGGCCACCATTCTGCCTTCTGAGACTAAGCATTGTCTCAATCTGCATTGCATATGGATACCATTCTGCCTTCCGAGGCTAAGCTCTACCTCCAATTTACTTTTTAAGAATAACTACTGCCTCAAGCACTATTTACTTCGCTTACCTCTCGGGCTAAGCTCTGCCCTTTAATTCGCAAGACTAAGCTCTGTCTTGGTAGCATCATACTATTGCATCTTAATGGGATGAAATATCACCAACTTATTCAAAGGCATAATCGTTCGGAGGCACCATCCTCATGGCCCGAGAACATCATTTCATGGCCTACGATCCTGCATCAAGCAACCTATAGCGCAGGACACCATGGTCTGAGGAAGTCATCCTTAACCGTCCAAAGACAACATTCATAGTCCGACGGGAACTTGCATCATGTTTAAATTACGCACAATATATGCTTGTATAGTTTATTTGCAGGTAATCTGGAAAGCAACAACAATCCTAGTAGCAGCAGTCCCGCTCTTGTTCTCCTAACTACCTCGTAAGCCGCTTATTCATCCAGTTCCATACATTGCGTCCGCACTTCTAGAACTTCATCGGTATACTTTGTCGATGACTCCTGAACTATACGGCCTGATTCCTATAAAACTAGGGATATGTAGGCAACTCAGAAACCAGGGTGCGGCCTAAATCTCTTCAAACTGTTTCACTCGGTCAAAATTGACCATCATATCTTTACCCGACAACTCTTGCATCCTTCCCGGGTAAAGAGGGGCAGCTGTTGATACCCATTTTTTCCTAAAATTATTTTAAAATTTGTACATATACCTTCAAAATCACTTTTTATAATAACTGGTGTTTTTCCATAATTTTCCATATTTTTATTAATTTCTTTTCCAATTTATTCAATACTTTATATTCCATAATTATTCATAAATCATATTATAAATAATTTCAAAATATTTCCTAGCTCACTATATCATTTTAATCCTATTAGGGTTTAATTATTTAACAAATTAGCCAATTTGGCATCATTTAGCTATAATTACAACAATTTTGCAGTTATAGCCTAAATGTACATTTTATACCATTTTGATTCAATAATTAGTCATTTTTTATTTTTTTATATTAGCTAATTACCTTAATTTCACTTATTTAGCATTAATTTCAGTTTATATAATTATTAGCCATTTTTTGTTTATTATTTATCTATTAATTGGGTATTTTAACAAACAACCATCTTTATTTAATTTGTAGCCTAATTAAACCTAGCCCCTAACCAATTAACTTAGCCCAACTACCCAAGCCCAATCCACACAAATGCGACCCGACCCAATCCCTTATTCAATCTGGATCGTTGATCGATTTTAATCAACGGTCCCGATTCCCCCTTTCCTAATTTAATCCTAATGACCTACCCCCCAAACCCTCATTCCCTCCTCTCATTCTCTCTGGTTCTCTCTTCCTCCCTCTTCTCTCATATCTCTCAAACGCTCTCTGCTAGAACCGCCATGGTTCTCACCGGGCGATGCCTTGCCGGCCTTTATTGTGGTCTCACCACTCCCCTACCTTCATGACTCTCCTCCCTTGCGCCGGTATTGCTGTCTTTAAGGACCTCAATGGACCAGGGTCCGTCATCTCACACCTTTGGCTTGTTGTTACTTATCTCAGGCCGCCATGGCTCGATTCCAGTAAGATCTCCTTATTTTTCGGCTAAACCTATGGTTTCTAAGTCGGTCCTCTCATTTCTGGATTATTTCCTCGAAACCCTAATTTTGTCTCTTAAATTTCTCAGATCTTTACAGATCTGAGACAAGCTAAACCTATTTCATGCGTTTTCTTGTGAAAACTTCTAATTTTTGAACGATGTTTTCATTTTCCTAAAAGCTAGGGTTTCTTGAAAAAACCTGTTTCTTCAAACATTTTCTGATTTTTAGGTGTTTAATCCTATTCTTATGTGCTTTCGACTATTTTGTTAAGCTTTTCTTAACCCTAAATAGTTATGCAAAAAATCCCCAATTTGTTTCTTTGTTTGGATTCTGAATTTCGTCCCTGATTATTTGCTACATGATTTTGCTATGTGTTTAATTTTCGTGATTTATTCTTCGTTTAATTAGAGTAAGTTGTGATTTTACCCTAGTATGTCTTTATTAGGGTTTCAGATTCGATTCTTCTGTTATATTCGACCTATCTGTTATTCATGGAAAACCTATACTATTTTCCTTAAAATCAGTATTATTACGAGTCCTTCATTCACTGGCATGTTATGGTGGTGATACATGTGTGCTGATTTCTGGTTATTTTTCCCTATTTTTGCAAACTTTAAATTACTTCTTGACTTATTTATGATTAACTATGGTAGTTACTGATTCTTACCAATTATTTTCTTAATTAGACTCTTATGTATCTACTCCTAATTACCTATTTCGTGCTTAAGTTATTTGAACTCTTTCCTCAAATGTTTCCTACTCTTTACCGTTGGTTAATCACTCCCTTACTTAAGGGAAGGCCTGCTTATTTTTGCCTGATTGATTCTAGGGCTTCCTTAGTTGTTGTTGATTGATTTCCTTTACCTTAGTTTACTCTGCTCTCAACTATATATATACTTTGTCCTTGTGAATATGTCCTACTATCAGCAGGTTAAAATCAGTAGGCAAGCTTGATTAGGACTTCCTCTCTGAGTTATAATAAATCTAATTCTTCTATTTTCACTTGGACACCATGCTTAGAACTGAATCCATACCTTAATTATTGTATGAGACATGGTGTTTATGTGCAATATGTGAGGAGGTATATTTGAGCCTTTACCTGTTTTCCATGCTCTCCTTTATCTACAGTCCTACTTGTTTATTCTATGTCGCCCTAGTATTTTTCACCTTTAAACTTAAGGGTCTGCCTAGAACCTCCCTTTCCTAGGATAGAAGTCCTAAATTCCTCCGGGACTGATAGGAAGGGACGGGTAATAACATGCAATAGAGTTCGTTACCAACATGCCTTTAGTTACCTTCACAGGGTGGGGAATGGTAGAATATGGATATGATGACCGGTGCGCTAATACCACATGTAGCCCCTCTTCGAGGAGTGTCATACCGGGTATTGCATTGATATGATCCATATTGTAAAACCTAGGATAGCCTTTACTTTCTCATGCTTAGATTATAATTCTTTTCAAAATCTAACTTTTCATTAATTCTTTTCCAAACATCTGTGTACTTAGACTTAAATCCCCTATTACTTGAGCCCTACTTGTTTGTTGCTAAAATTGTACAAATTCACAATAAAGATGTTTGGCCGGGAGACACACTTGTGGATCCTGAGGGGTGCCTAACACCTTCCCCTTAGGATAATTTCAAGCCCTTACCCTATCTCTGGTTAACAACGTAGTTATAATGAACCCCCTTAGGTGCCATAACGCACCTCAAAATCGTTAGGTGGCGACTCTTTGAAAACGAAAACTCCTTTCCCAAAAGGAACGAGTTGTCTCAACCAAATTTCACAAACCCGGACTCCGCGAGGGAGAAAAGGGGGCGCAACATCCGTAATGTCAAATACGACTTGTGTGCAAAATTAAAGATCAATCGGATGTGATTTGATAGCCTTCGACATCGAATGTAGATGTTTGAAGTTCTAAAGTTCATTAAGATTAAATTGGGATGTCATTCATGATTTAGAAGTTGTCTGATGTGATCTGAGGCCTCGAGCGATTTTGTGTCATGTTTTGGCACAGGTTGGTGTAATTGGACGGGGTCCCAGGGGGCCTCGGGTGTGTTTCGGGGTTGTTTCGTATCATTTTGGGCTACTTTGGATGCTGAACTGATATATGGTGTTGTTCTTCACGTTCGTGAAGGTCCTCTCGCGTTCGTGAAGAAGGAATTGACTTCTGAGACTTTCTTCTTCGCGTTCATGAGGAGGCTCTCGCGTTCTCGAAGAAGGAAATCTCTGTTGCGCAGGTCTGACTTCGGATGCTCATATCTCACAATCTATAAGGAACATGGAGATGATGTAAGAACAATAGTTGTGGCCCTTTGTGTCTAGCTTTCGGGAAGGTAAACCATTTAGCATTTGGGTTTGTGTATAAAGAGTTATGTCTATTACACTACAGGTTGTCTAGGAAGATGAAGAAGAAATTTGTGTTGCATAGGGCTGAATTTGGCAGCTTATATCTTGAAATATGCAAGGAATTGGGAAATTAACAAAACATGAAAGTTGTAGATCATGGAGTCTAGTTTTTATTATATTCAACCATTTGTTATTTGGAGTTTTTTACAAAATGTTATCACCATTATACTAGAGGCTATTTGAGAAGAGTTTGGAAATGACTTTTGAGAAATTTATACATCACAAAGCGATTGGGGCATGCGAACGCATTGAAAGATCGCCTGGGAAGTGTATAAGTTTACAAAAATGGGTTTGGCTCATTGAATTTCATTTACTCCATGGGAGCCGACCTAGGAGCGATTTTGGAGTTCCGTCTTCATCGTCCATGTCAAGGTAAATGATTCCCACATATTGCAAGTTAAATACTTGGCTCATATATATATATATATATATATATATTAACATGGAAATTCATGAAAAATTAGTGAAAACTTGGGGTCTTGGTAGAAAACCTAGAAATTGGTATTTTTTGGATTTTGACCACAAAATAGGACATAAGATTTGGAATAAATTATATATTTGAGTTCGTGAGGTTATGGGTAAAGTTTATCTTCGAAAATTTTTGGAATCCGGGCGAGGGTGATTTTATCGACATTTCGAACGAAGTTGAAAAATTGTTGTAAATAGGATTATGATGGATATTAGAGTATATATTTATGGAATTTCTCAATATTTGACTAGTTTTGGAGCGTAGAGCATTGATTTGAGTTGTTTGACGGGCTTGGAAGCCGGTTATGGAACTTCGGAGCAAGGTAAGTCTCATTTCTAACCTTGTAAGAGGGAAATTAACCCCATAGGTGAACTAAATTATTAGGTGCTTCTATTTTTGGGATTACGTACGCATGAGGTGACGAGAGTTCGTACGTAGCTACTAGTTATGCCAATGTCCGGGTAGTTTTATGCTTACATCATGCCTTGTTGATATTATATTTGATTTGTTTTTATTGTTTGCTTTGAGAAGGAGCTGTATTGATCCTGCTTATTAAATATTTTTGAAAAGAGTCGGAAATTGTTATGAAAATGGGAATCTGGAAAGTTTTCATTGAATTTCATATTTTGAAAAGAAATGGAAGAATACTTTAATAACTTGAGAAATTTATGTGTAACCGCGTCACATGTATGATTTGCGAGCAGGGTATTTCCTTATACTACTCTCATGGGCGCGAGCCGTTTGCCTCGGCAGGTTAACAGATGCATCTATGGTTCACGCCGTTTGACCCTTCAGCAGTGCACATTTTATTATTTTGTTGGATTGGGCCATACAACCTCGACATTATTTGCGCATGCTATTTGCTTGGTACTTCTGTGATTTAAACTTCTTAAATTTCTTGAGATATAGTTTGTTAACTGCAATGACAGAAACTGAAATTTTAATTATGAAAGAAGCTGTCATTTCCTGTTGCTATCTATTATTTAATCACGACATTCATGCCTTGTAACGACCCAGTCGGTCGTTTTGAGAGTTAGCACCCCGATCCCTTAATAACTACTTCTTCCATGCCTATTTATACTATTAGAACTTGTCGGAACGTTGAGTAGTGAAATTCAGAGTGATTTTGGACAGATAGTCCATAAATGTGAAATTTAGCTTTAGAAATTGGGACGTAGTTAGAACATTGTGAAGACGGATCCGGAATGCAATTTCGTCGACTCTGTTAGCTCTGTTAGGTGATTTTGGAGTTAGGAGCATGTTCAGAATGTGTTTTCGAGGTCTGTTGTAGATTTAGGCTTGAATTGGCGAAAGTCAGAATTTCGGCGATTTCGGCCGATAGGTGAAATTTTGATATCGGGCTCAGAATGGAATTCCGAAAGAGATAACAGGTCAGTAGTGTCATTTATAACCTGTGTGTAAAATTTGAGATTATTCAGATGAGTTTTGACATGTTTCGGCATCATATGTGAATTTTGGAAATTTCATAAGTTCTTACACTTGAATCCATGCATAATTGATGATTTTGATGTTATGATATGTATTTTGAAGGCTCGACTAAGTTTGAATGAAGTATTAGGACTGGTTGGTAAGTTTGGTTGAGGTCCCGGGGGTCTCTGAGGTGTTTCGAAGGCTCAGCGGGTGATTTTGGAACTTGGAACACAGCTGAACCATTGCTGGTTTTGGTGTTCCGCACCTGCGGATGGGGAACCGCAGGTGCGGAGTTGGGGCTCGCAGATGCGGAAGTTAGGAAGGGGCTGCCAATGGTCGCATGTGCGGTCTGTATTCCGCAGGTGCGGGACTGCAGATGCAGCCAAGTGACCGCAGTTGCGACCCCAGCCCTGTTAAGTGACTTTCAGCACCTGTGATGGATTTTCCGCAGGTACGGTAACGCGGGTGCGGTCCAAGAGACGCAATTGCGGTATCCCTGGGCGGTTTACACAAAATTCTGAGGTTTTGAAATTCCAAACATCAAAAACGATTTAGAGCTCGGGTTTTGGCGATTTTTTGTGGGTTTCGAAGAGGAGATTCATAGGTAATGTTTCCTAACCTTAATACACTTTTCATTAATATCTATAAATTTCCTCAATATAATCAATGAATTTGGATGAAAAAACATGAAATATGGATGAAACTTCCCCAAGTAGAAATCTGAGGATTTAGAGAGATTTAGACGTTGCATTTTGATGATTCTTGTTCGAGTGAGTTCGTGAGTGAATGGGTGTTCGGAATTTGTAATTTTTATCCATCTCCGAGACGTGGGCTGGAGGGGATTTTTGGGCGAATTTCCTAATTTCGCATATTAGCTTCGAACTATTTAGCTATTTTGATTCCTTGAAGTGTTATTTACATTATTCAATCGAATTTAATAGATTTGGGCCATCCGGAGTCGGATACTCGTGTCAAGAGCGTGACTTTGGGTTGAGTTGCGCAATCGAGGTAAGTGGCTTACCTAACTCTGTGTTGGGGACTTCCCCTTAGGTTGTTTTGATACTGTTTTGTTATATGGGCACCGTGTACGTGAGGTGACGAGTGCGTACACGGGCTATCATTGCTAAAACTACACTTTTTCCTTTCATGACGTAAATTATTTATCCCTATTTCATTGGTTCATGTCTCAACTGTGTAGTGTAGCTTAGGAATGAGCATGTGTAGCTGTCTTACTTGAGTTACTCCTATTTGTTACTATTTGTACCATGTTTAGGTAGTTTAATCCGTATGTACTTGTGATTTCCTTCTGAACTGTTCAAATACACTGTATCCGGTATTGATTGCATTGCATATTAAATTGGGACTACGGAATAGATTCTGGGAGCTTTCCCCCTGTACTGCATAGCATATTTAAATTGGGATTACAGACTAGATTCGGGAGCTTTCCCCCTGTACTGCATATCATATTTAAATTGGGATTACGGATGAGATTCCGGGAGCTTTCCCGCTGCACTGCATTGCATATTTTCTTTTGAGACATGTGATGTGCTGAGCCTAGGGCTCTCCTTTACTATTCTTTGTAATTTACCATTTTTACTATTTTGCTTTAGCTTATTATCTATCTCTGCCTAGATTTTTAACTGTTTTACTATAAACATCAAGTAGAGCCTTAACTTGACCTCGTCACTACCTGACTGGGGTTAGGCTTGGCACTTACTGGGTACCAATTATAGAGTACTCAAGCCCTTTCATGCGCATGTTTTCCATGTGCACATCCAGATACCAGAACACAACATTTTGGCTAGGAGTATTTTAGCAGCTGCAAGGAGACCACGAGGTAACTCTGCCGCGTCCGCAGAATCCCACAAGTCCTCTTCAACTCTAGTATAAGCATAAGAGACTTATATACATTTTCCCTTGTTCCATTGTATAGAGATACATTAGTATAGATCTTGTGATTTTTGTGACGTTCCGAGTTTTGGGAAGTGAAAGTTGTAAATGTCGAGCAGCTGAGTTATATATTTTCTTCTTCCTTTCTATTTCGATTGTTATATTGCTTTATTTTCCGCATGTTTTAGGCTTACCTAGTCGTAGTGACTAGGTGCCATCACGAGACCGTTCAGAGGTAATTTGGGTCATGACAAGTTGGTATTAGAGCATCTAGGTTCATAGGAGTCACAAGTCACAAGCCGGTTTATTAGAGTCTCGCAGATCGATGCGAAGACATCCGTATCTATCTTCGAGGGGCTATGTAACTGTTAAGAACAATCATATTCTTTGGAATTCCTTATCGTGCTAGTTACTATCATCAAAATTCGTAAATATTATTCTATTCTTGCTTACAGATGCTGCGTACTCGTACCGGACGTACTGATGACAAGGCACCCGAGCCCCCAGTCAGAGCTTCCAGAGACAGGGGTAGGGACAGAGGACGAGCACGCGGTGCAGCTCAAGCATCGGCTAAAGCAGAGACGGAGGAGCCCCCAACAGCCACAGTTGGAGGGGCGCAGGAGGTTCCTACTATTACTCCAGCCCTCCAGGAGACATTGGCTTAGTTCATAAGTGCCTTCAGTACTCTGTCTCAGGCGGACTACTCCCGATAGCTCCAGCTACATCCCATGCCGGGGAAGGGGCCCAAAATCCCGCAACCGTACTCCTGAGCAGAGGGTTCATATTGGGTAGGTTCCAGAGTATATTCCCATGCCCCCAGCAGCTCCAGCTCAGCATGAGACTAGGGTAGCTGTTTCTGAGGCAAAGCAACTTCGACGTGAGAGGTACAACAAGTACCACCCACCTAAGTTCAGCGGATTAGCTTCGGATGACGCCTTGGGTTTTCTTGAGAAGTGTCATCGTATTCTCTACACTATGGGTATTGTGGAGAAGAGTGGGGTTTCTTTCACCGCTTTCCAGCTGAGGGGAGAAGCTTATCGGTGGTGGCATGATATTGAGCTGAGTAGTCCAGACGAGGCAACTTCACTTACTTGGGCTCAGTTCTCTGAGGTGTTCTTACTTGAGTTTGTCCCTCAGAGCCTCATGGATGCTTAGCGTGCAGAGTTTGAGAAGCTATGCCAGAGTACCATGACTGTGTTAGAGTATGCAGTCTGTTTCAGCGATGTGGCTCGTCACGCACAAGATTTGGTTGTCACTGTCAGATAGAGGGTTCGACGTTTTATTGAGGGGCTCTACCCCAATATTCAGGCCAGCATAGCCATAGAGCTAGAGACAGATATCACTTATCAGCAGGTCGTGAGTATTTCCAAGAGGATTGAGAGTATGTTACCCCGGGATAGGGAGGAGAGTGAGGCCAAGAGGTCTCGAGAGACTGGTCATTTTTAAGGAGTTTGTACACCAGCATCACGGTATGGTAGGGGTTCTGTGTGTCGCCCCGTTCATTATACTCTTCCAGTATCCAGCGGTATTCAAGCTCCTCCTAGACCTCAGGAGCCTTATTATGCACCGCCGGTATCTTATGTGCCTCCTGCTCGAGGTGCCATCACCAGCCAGTCCAGCAAGCCAGTTCAGAGTTAGCAGCAGCCGCCCTGTCCTCCGAGGGGTTGTTTTGGGTGTGGTGACCCTCGCCATGTGATCTGAGATTGCCCCAGAGCTAGGAGGGGTGCACCATCTCAGTCTTATCAGGCCCCACGTGCTCTAGCGAGTCCTCCAGCTATTCTCCCAGCCCCAGCTGCTACCCCACCTTCTCAGACAGCCCGAGGTGGTGATCAGGGAGGTCGAGGTCACCCTAGAGGGGGTGGCCAGGCAAGATAATATGCTCTTCCAGCCCGTTCAGAGGTCGTTGCTTCACATTCGGTCATCACAGGTAATGTCCTTGTTTGTCATAGGGATCCATTCGTATTATTTGATCCAGGTTCTACGTACTCATATGTATCTTCTTATTTTGCTTCATATCTGGGGATATCTCGGGATTCTTTGAGTTCCCCCGTATATGTTTCTACTCCTGTGGGAGATTCTCTTGTTGTAGACTGCGTATATCGATCGTATTTGGTTGTTATCAGTGGTTTTGAGACCATGGTTGACCTACTATTACTTAGTATGGTAGATTTTGATGTTATATTATGCATGGACTGGTTGTCACCCTACTATGCTATTCTTAATTGTCATGCCAAGACCGTAATGCTGGCTATGCCAGGATTACCGAGGTTAGAGTGGAGAGGTTCCTTAGAGTATACTCCCTGCAGAGTCATTTCTTTCCTTAAGGCTCATCGGATGGTTGAAAAGGGGTGTGATGCATATTTGGATTATGTGAGAGATGTTAGTGCTGAGACCTCTACAGTTGAGTCAGTTCCAGTTATGAGGGACTATCCTGATGTATTTCCAGCTAATCTTCCGAGTATGCCGCCTGACAGAGATATTGATTTCAACATTGACTTGTTACCGGGAACTCATCCCATTTCCATTCCTCCCTATCGCATGGCTTCTTATGAGTTGAAGGAGTTGAAGGAGCAGTTGCAAGAGTTACTTGATAAAGCTTTCATCAGGCCCAGTGTATCATCGTGGGGTGCTCCAGCACTATTTGTGAAGAAAAAGGATGGTTCGATGCGTATATGTATTGACTACCGGAAGCTGAATAAGGTGACAGTGAAGAACATGTATCCATTTCCTCGTATTGGTGATATATTTTATCAGTTTCAGGGTGTTAGGGTGTTCTCCAAGATTTATCTGCGTTCGGGTTATCATCAGTTGAAGATTCGGGAGTCAGATATCCCGAAGACAGCCTTCAGGACCAAATATGGCCACTATAAGTTCCTTGTTATGTCATTTGGGCTGACCAATGCCCTAGCAGCCTTTATGCACCTGATGCACAATTTATTTCGGCCTTATCTTGATACTTTCGTCATCGTGTTCATTGATGACATTTTGGTATATTCTCGGTCCCAGGAGGACCATGAGCAGCATTTGAGGACCGTGCTTCAGACTTTGAGGGAGAAGAAATTGTATGCAAAATTTTCTAAGTGTGAATTGTGGCTTGATTCTATGGCAGTCCTAGAACATGTGGTGTCTTCTAATGGGATCTAGGTAGATCCGAAGAAGGTGGAGGTGCTGCAGCGTTGGCCTAGACCGTCTTAAGCTACTGAGATCCGTAGTTTCCTCGGTTTGGCTGCGTATTATCGCCGTTTTATGGAGGGATTTTCATCCATTTCAGCGCCCATGATCAGACTGACCCAAAAGGGTGTCCCTTTCATATGGACTAAGAAGTGTGAGGAGAGATTTCAGAAGCTCAAGGCAGCCTTGACCACAGCTCATGTGTTGGTATTGTCTATAGGTTCAGGGCCTTCTACAGTCTATTGTGATGCTTCGAGTATTGGCCTGGGAGCAACATTTATGCAAGATGGTAGGGTGATTGCCTACGCATCCAGATAGTTGAAGGTTGATGAGAAAAGCTATCCAGTTCATGATCTCAAGTTGGCAGCGATTGTTCATGCCTTGAAGATATGGCGTCATTATTTCTGTGGTGTTCCCTCTGTGATATTCACGGATCATCGGAGTTTGTAACACATATTCAGGCAAAAGGATCTCAATTTACGCCAGCAAAGGTGGTTGGAGTTACTCAAGGATTATGACATCACTATACTATACCACCCGGGGAAGGCCAATGTGGTGATCGATGCCTTGGGTCGTCGGGCGGAGAGTTTGGGGAGTTTGGCATATCTTCATGCAACTGGGAGGCCCCTAACCTTAGATGTTCAGTCCCTAGCCAGTCCGTTCATGAGACTGAATCTTTCTGAGTCTTGCCGGGTATTTTCTTGTGTGGTTGCTCGATCTTCTCTTTATGACCGCATCAGAGAGAGCCAGTATGATGATCCCCACCTTCTGGTTCTCTAGGACAAGGTCCGGCGGGGTGATGCCAGGGACGTGACTATAGGTGATGATAGCATGATGAGGATGCATGGTCGTATTTGTGTGCCAAATGTGGATGGGCTTCGGGAGATGATTCTTAAAGAGGCCCATAGTTCACGATATTCCATCCACTCGGGCACCGCGAAGATGTACCACGACCTGAGACAACACTATTGGTGGAGAAGGATGAAGAAGGATATAGTGGAGTTTGTAGCCAAGTGTCTCAACTGTCAGCAAGTCAAATGTGAGAATCAGAAACCGGGAGGGTTACTTCAGCAGATTGAGTTTCGAGAGTGGAAGTGGGAGCGGATCACCATGGATTTTGTGGTTGGACTTCCTCGAAATTTGAGGAAGTATGATGCTATTTGGGTGATTGTAGATCGACTGGCCAAATTAGCCCATTTCATTCCAGTGTTGACTACATATTCATCCGAGAGGTTGGCTGAGATCTATATCAGGGGGATTTTTCACCTCCACGGTATTCCTGTATCTATCATTTCAGACAGAGGTGCGCATTTAACTTCACGAATCTGGAGAGCCATTCAGCAGGAGTTAGGCACCTGGGTGGAGTTGAGTATAGCCTTTAACCCTTAGACGAACGGGCAGTCTGAGCGCACGATTCAGATTGTTGAGGATATGTTTTGTGCCTGTGTGATGGATTTTGGAGGGTCATTGGATCTATACTTGCCACTTGTAGAGTTTGCTTATAATAACAGCTACCAGTCTAACATTCAGATGGCATCGTATGAAGCTTTGTATGGTAGGCGGTGCAGGTCTCCAGTGGGATGGTTTGAGCCAGGCGAGGCCCGATTGTTGGGTACAGATTTTGTTCAATATTCCTTGGACAAGGTGAAGTGATTCAGGAGAGACTACGCACAGCTCCGTCTAGGCAGAAGAGTTATGAGGACCGGAAGGTTTGTGACTTGGCATTTATTGCTAGTGATTTGGTTTTTCTTCGGGTATCGCCTATGAAAGGCGTCATGAGATTCAGGAAGAAGGGTAAGATGAGTCCGAGGTTCATTGGCCCTTTTGAGGTATTAAATCAGGTTGGGGAGGTTTCTTATGAGTTGGTCTTGCCTCCCAACCTAGGAGGAGTTCATCCGGTATTCCACGTCTCTATGTTTTGGATGTATCACGGTGATCCGACTCATGTTTTGGATTTCAGCTCAGTCAGTTGGACAAGGATCTGTCATATGCTGAGGAGCTTGTAGCTATAATGGACAGGCAGATAGATTAGAAAGCTCAGGTTGAAGAATATTGCCTCGGTCAAGGTTAAGTAGAGGGGTAATCCGATAAAGGAGGCGACTTGGGAGACCGAGCAGGATATGCGGAGTTAGTACCCTCATCTTTTCACAGCTTCAGATATGTTTCTATACTCGTTCGAAGACGAACGATTTTCTTAAGATGGGGAGAATTTAACGACCTGGTCGGTCATTTTGAGATATGGCACCCGATCCCCTAAAAACTGCTTCTCCTATGCCTATTTATGCTATTAGAACTTGTTGGAACGTTGAGTGGTGAAATTCAGAGTGATTTTGGACACATAGTCCATAATGTGAAATTTTGCTTCAGTAATTGGGCCGTAGTTAGAACTGTGTGAAGGCGGATCCGGAATGTAATTTCGTCGACTCCGTTAGCTCCGTTGGGTGATTTCAGGGTTAGGAGCGTGTTCAGAATGTGTTTTCGAGGTCTATTGTAGATTTAGGCTTGAATTGGCGAAAGTCAGAATTTCGGCGATTACGGTCGATAGGTGAAATTTTGAAATCCGGCTCGGAATGGAATTCCGAAAGTGACAGCAGGACCGTAGTGTCATTTATGACCTGTGTGTAAAATTTGAGGTCAATCAGATGAGTTTTGACGTGTTTCGGCATCATATGTGAATTTTGGAGATTTCATAAGTTCTTAGGCTGGAATCCATGCATAATTGATGATTTTGATGTTACGATATGTGTTTTGAAGGCTCGACTAAGTTTGAATGAAGTATTAGGACTGGTTGGTAAGTTTGGTTGAGGTCCCGGGGTCTCGGGGGTGTTTCGGAGGATCAACGGGTGATTTTGGAACTTGGACACAGCTGAACCATTGCTGGTTATGGTGTCTCGCACTTGCGGATGGGGAACCGCAGTGCGGAGTTGGGGCTCGCAGATGTAAAATTTAGGCAGGGGCTGCCAATGGTCGCAGGTGCGTTCTATGTTCCGCAGGTGCGAGACCACAGATGCGGCCATGTGACCGCAGGTGCGGCCCCATCCTTGTTAAGTGATTTTCCGCTCCTGTGATGGATTTTTCGCAGGTGAGGTCCAAGAGTCGCAGGTGCGGTATCCCTGGGCTGTTTATACAAAATTTCTAGGGTTTGAAATTCATAACTTCAAAAATGATTTAGAGCTTGGGTTTTGGCGATTTTCAGTGTGTTTCAAAGAGGAGATTCATATGTAACGTTTCCTAACTTGAATTCACTTGTATAACATTAATCTCTATCTATTTCCTCAATGTAATCAATGAATTTTGATGAAAAACAATGAAATTGGGATAAAACTTCCCCAAGTAGAAATCTGAGGATTTAGGGGGATTTAGACGTCGTATTTTGATGATTCTTGTTCGAGTGAGTTCGTGAGTGAATGGGAGTTCGGAATTTGTAATTTTTATCTGTTTTCGTGGCGTGGGCCCAAGGGGAGTTTTTCGCGAATTTCCTAATTTCGCATATTACTTTCAAACTATTTAGCTATTTTGATTCCCTGAAGTGTTATTTACATTATGCAATCGAATTTAATAGATTTGGCCCACCCGGAGTCGGATACTCTTGTCAAGAGCGTGATTTTGGGTTGAGTTGCGCAGTCGAGGTAAGTGGCATGCCTAACTCTGTGTTAGGGACTTCCCCTTAGGTTGTTTTGATACTGTTTTGTTATATGGGCACCGTGTACGTGAGGTGACGAGTGCGTACATGGGCTATCGTTGCTAAAACTCCACTTTTTCCTTTCATGACGTAAATCATTTACCCCTATTTCATTGTTTCATGCCTTAACTATTTAGTGTAGTTTATGAATGAGCATGTCTACATTCCTTACTTGAGTTACTCCTATTTGTTACTATTTGTACCATGTTTAGGTAGTTTTATCTGTATTTTCTTGTGCTTTCCTTCTGAATTGTTCAAATACACTGTATCCGGTATTGATTGAATTGCATATTTAAATTGGGACTACGGACTAGATTCGGGGATCTTTCCCCCTATACTGCATAGCATATTTAAATTAGGATTACGGACTAGATCCGAGAGCTTTCCCCCTGTACTGCATATCATATTTAAATTGGGACTACATATGAGATTCCGGGAGCTTTCCCCCTGTACTGAATTGCATATTTGCTATTGAGACATATGATGTGCTGAGCTGAGGGATCTCCTTTACTATTCCTTTTAATTTACCGTTTCTACTATTTTGCTTTAGCTTATAATCTATCTCTGCTTAGATTTTTAACTGTTTTACTATAAACATCCAGTAGAGCCTTAACTTGACCTCGTCACTACATAACTGGGTTTAGGCTTGACACTTACTGGGTACGAATTATAGAGTACTCGTGCCCTTTCCTGCGCATGTTTTCCATGTGCAGATCCAGGTACTAGTAAACAACATTTTGGCTAGCAGTATTTTGGACACTACCAGGAGACCGCGAGGTAATTCTGCCACGTCTGCAGAATCCCACAAGTCCCCTTCAGCTCTAGTATAAGCATAGGAGACTTATATACATTTTCCCTTATTCCATTGTATAGAGCTACATTAGTATAGAGCTTGTGATTTTTGTGATGTTCCGGGTTTTGGGAAGTGAAAGTTGTAAATGCCGACCGGCTAAGTTATATATTTTCTTCTTCCTTTCTATTTCTATTGTTATATTGCTTTATTTTCTGCATGTTTTAGGCTTACCTAGTCATAGAGACTAGGTTCCATCACGAGACCGTTCGAAGGACAATTCGGGTCGTGAAAAGTTGGTATCACAACATCTAGGTTCATAAGAGTCACAAGTCACAAGTCGGTTTATTAGAGTCCCGCAGATTGGTGCGAAGACGTCCGTATCTATCTTCGAGGGGCTATGTAATTGTTAAGAACAATCATATTCTTTGGAATTCCTTATCGTGCTAGTTTCAATCATCAAAATTCATAAACTTTATTCAATTCTTGCGTACAGATGGTGCGTACTCGTGTCGGACGTACTGATGACCAGGCACCCGAGCCCCCAGTCAAAGCCGCGAGAGGCGGGGGTAGGGATAGAGGACGAGAACGCAGTGCAGGCCGAGCATCGGCTAGAGTAGAGACGGAGGAGCCCCCAACAGCCATAGTTGGAGGGGTGCAGGAGGTTCCTACTATTACTCCAGCCCTCGAGGAGACATTGGCTCAGTTCTTGAGTGCCTTCAGTACTCTGTCTCAGGCGGACTACTCTCAATAGCTAAAGCTACATCCCATGCAGGGGGAGGGGCACAAACTCCTGCAACCGTACTCCTTTGTAGAGGGTTCATATTGGGCAAGTTCGAGAGTATATTCCCATGCACCCAGCAGCTCCGGCTCAGCATGAGACTAGGGTAGTTGTTTCTGAGGGAGAGCAACTCCGACTTGAGAGGTACAAGAAGTACCACTCACCTGAGTTCAGCGGATTAGCTTCGGATGACGCCCTGGGTTTTCTTGAAGAGTGTCATCGCATTCTCCGCACTATAGGTATTGTGGAGAAGAGTGGGGTTTCTTTTACCGCTTTCCAGCTGAGGGGAGAAGCTTATTAGTGGTGGCGTGCTTTTGAGCTGAGTAGTCCAGACGAGGCAACTTCACTTACTTGGGCTCAGTTCTCTGAGATGTTCTTACTTAAGTTTGTCCCTCAGAGCCTCAGTGATGCTTGGCGTGCAGAGTTTAAGAAGCTACGCCAGGGTACCATGACTGTATCAGAGTATGCAATCTGTTTCAGCGACTTGGCTCGTCACACATAAGCTTTGGTTGTCACTGTCGGAGAGAGGATTCGACGCTTTATTGAGGGACTCCACCCCAGTATTTAGACCAGCATGGCCAGAGAGCTGGAGATAGATATCACTTACCAGTAGGCCATGAGTATTGCCTAGAGGATTGAGAGTATGTTAGCCTAGGACAGGGAGGAGAGAGAGGCCAAGAGGTCTCGAGAGACTGGTTATTTTACAGGAGTTTGTGCACCAGCAGCATGCTATGGTAGGGGTTTTTTGTGTCGCCCCGTTCATTCTACTCTTCCAGCAACCAGCGTTATTCCAACTCCTCCTAGACCCCAGGAGCCTTATTATGCACCACCGGTATCTTATGTGCCTCCTACTCGAAGTGCCATCACCAGCCAGTCCAGCAGGCAAGTTCAGAGTCGGCAACAGCTGCCCCGTCCTCCGAGGGGTTGTTTTCGGTATGGTGACCCTCGCCATGTGATCAGAGATTGCCCAAGAGCTAAGAAAGGTTCACCATCTCAGTCTTATCAGGCCCCACGTGCTCCACCGTGTCCTCGAGCTATTCTCCCAGCCCCAACTACTACCCCACCTTCTCAAACAGCTTGAGGTGGTGATCGGGGAGGTCGAGGTCACCCTAGAGGAGGATGCCAGGCTAGATATTATGCTCTCGAGCCCGTTCAGAGGCCATTGCTTCAGATTCTGTCATCACAGGTAATGTCCTTGTTTGTCATAGGGATGCATCTGTATTATTTGATCAGGGTTCTACGTACTCATATGTATCTTCTTATTTTGCTTCACATCTGGGTATATCTCGAGAGTCTTTGAGTTCCCCCGTATATGTTTCTACTCCCGTGGGAGATTCTCTTCTTGTAGACCACGTATATCGATCGTATTTGATTGTTATCACTGGTTTTGAGACTAGGGTTGACCTACTATTACTCAGTATGGTAGATTTTGATGTTATATTGAGGATGGACTGGTTGTCACCCTACTATGCTATTCTTGATGGTCACACCAAGACCGTAACGCTGGCTATTCTAGGATCACCGAGGTTAGAGTGGAGAGTTTCCTTAGAGTATACCCCCCGCAGAGTCATTTCTTTCCTTAAGGCTCATCGGATGGTTGAAAAGAGGTGTGATGCGTATTTGGCTTATGTAATAGATGTTAGTGCTTAGACCCCTACAGTTGAGTCAGTTCCAGTTATGAGGGACTATCCTGATGTATTTCTAGCTGATCTTTCGAGTATGCTGCCCGACAGAGATATTGATTTCGGCATTGACTTGTTACCGACACTAAGACCATTTCCATTCCTCCCTATCGCTTGGCTCCTCCTGAATTGAAGAAGTTGAAGGAGAAGTTGCAGGAGTTTCTTGATAAAGGTTTCATCAGGCCCAGTGTATCAACGTAGGGTGCTCTTGTACTATTTGTGAAGAAAAAGGATGGTTTGATGCGTATGTGTATTGACTACCGGTAGCTAAATAAGGTGACAGTGAAGAACATGTACCCATTTCCTTGTATTGGTGATCTACTTGACCGGTTACATGGTGCTAGGGTGTTCTCAAAGATTTATCTACGTTCGGGTTATCATCAGTTGAAGATTCAGGAGTCGGATATCCCGAAGACAGCCTTCAGGACCAGATATGGCCACTATGAGTTCCTTGTTATGTCATTTCGGCTGACCAATGCCCCAGCAGGCTTTATGCACTTGATGCACAATGTATGTCGGCCTTATCTTGATACTTTCGTCATCGTGTTCATTGATGACATTTTGGTATATTCTCGGTCCCAGGAAGACCATGAGAAGCATTTGAGGACTGTGCTTCAGACTTTGAGGGAGAAGAAATTGTATGCCAAATTTTTTAAGTGTGAATTTTTGCTTGATTTTGTGGCATTCCTAGGAAATTGTAGATCCGAAGAAGGTAAGGGCGGTGCAGCATTGGCCTAGACCGTCTTCAGCTACTGAGATCCGCAGTTTCCTCGGTTTGGCTGGGTATTATCCCTGTTTTATGGAGGGATTTTCATCCATGTCAGAAGGGTGCCCCTTTCATATGGACTGATAAGTACAAGGAGAGCTTTCAGAAGCTCAAGACAGCTCTGACCACAGCTCCTGTGTTGGTATTACCTACAGGTTCAGGGCCTTATACAGTCTATTGTGATGCTTCGAGGATTGGCCTAGGAGCGGTGTTTATGCAGGACGTTAGGGTGATTGCCTACGCGTCCAGACTGTTGAAGGTTCATGAAAAAAGCTATCCAGTTCATGATCTCGAGTTCGCAGTGATTGTTCACGCCCTGAAGATATGGCATCATTATTTATATGGTGTTCCCGTGTGATATTCACAGATCATCGGAGTTTTCAACACATAATCAGGAAGAAGGATTTCAATTTACGCCAGCAAATGTGGTTGGATTTACACAAGGATTATGACATCACTATACTATACCACCGGGGGAAGGCCAATGAGATGGCCGAAGCCTTGAGTTGTCCGGCGGAGAGTTTGGGGAGTTTGGCATATTTTCATGCAGCTGAGAGAACCCTAGCCTTAGATGCAGTACCTAGCCAGTTAGTTTGTGAGACTGAATCTTTCTGAGCCTTGCCGGGTATTTGCTTGTGTGGTTGCTCGATCTTCTCTTTATGACCGCATTAGAGAGAGCCAGTATGATGATCCCCAACTTCTGGTTGTTCATGACATGGTCCGACGAGTTGATGCCAGGTACGTGACTATAGGTGATGATGGCGTGATGAGGATGCAGGGTCGTATTTGTGTGCCAAATGTGGATGTTCTTCGGGAGATTACTCTTAAGAAGGCCCATAGTCCACGGTATTCCATCCACCCGGGAACCGCGAAGGTGTACCAGGACCTGAGACAACACTATTGGTGGCGAAGGATGAAGAAGGATATAGTGGAGTTGGTAGCCAAGTGTCTCAACTGTCAGCAAGTCAAATGTGAGTATCAGAGACCGGGTGGGTTACTTCAGCAGATTGAGCTTCCAGAGTGGAAGTGGGAGCGGATCACCATGGATTTTGTGGTTGGACTTCCTTGGACTTTGAGGAAGTATGATGCTATTTGGGTGATTGTATATCGGTTGACCAAATCAACCCATTTCATTCCAGTGTTGACTACATATTCATCCGAGAGGTTGGCTGAGATCTATATCAGGGAGATTGTTCGCCTCCACGGTATTCATGTATCTATCATTTCAGATAGAGTTGCACAATTTCACGGTTCTGGAGAGCCGTTCAGCAGGAGTTAGGCACCAGGGTGGAGTTGAGTATAGCCTTCACACTCAGACGGACAGTTAGTCCAAGTGCACGATTCATATTTTAGAGGATATGCTCTATGCCTGTGTGATGGATTTTGGAGGGTCATGGGATCTATACTTGCCACTTGCAGAGTTTGCTTATAATAACTACTACCAGTCCATCATTCAGATGGCGTCGTATGAGGCTTTGTATGGTAGGCAGTTCAGGCCTCCCGTGGGTTGGTTTGAGCTGGGTGAGGCCCGATTGTTGGGTACAGATTTAGTTAAAGATTCCTTGGACAAGGTGAAAGTGATTTAGGAGAGACTACGCATAGCTCAGTCCAAGCAGAAGAGTTATGCGGACCGGAAGGTTCGTGACTTGGCATTTATGGCTGGTTATTAGGTTTTTCTTCGGGTATCGCCTATGAAAGGCGTCATGAGATTCGGGAAGAAGGGTAAGCTGAGTCCGAGGTTCATTAGCCCTTTTGAGGTATTACAGCGGGTTGGGGAGGTTTCTTATGAGTTGGCCTTGCCTCCCGACCAAGAAGGAGTTCATTCGGTATTCCACGTCTCTATGCTCCGGATGTATCACGGTGGTCCGATTCATGTTTTGGATTTAAGCTCAGTCCAGTTGGACAAGGATCTACCATATGTTGAGGAGTCTATCGCTATAATGGACATGCATGTCAGAAAGCTCAGGTCGAAGACTATTTCCTCGGTCAAGGTTCAGTGGAGGGGTCATCCAGTCGAGGAGGCGACTTGGGAGACCGAGTAGGATATGCGGAGTCAGTACCCTCATCTTTTCACAGCTTCTGGTATGTTTCTATACTTGTTTGAGGACAAACGATTTTCTTAAGAGGGGGAGAATGTAACGACCTGGTCGGTCGTTTTGAGAGATAACACCCCGATCCCCTAATAACTGATTCTCCCATGCCTATTTATGCTATTAGAACTTGTTGTAACGTTGAGTGGTGAAATTCAGAGTGATTTTGTACACATAGTCCATAAATGGTAAATTTAGCTTCAAAAATTGGGTCGTAGTTAGAACTGTGTGAAGACAGATACGGAATGGAATTCCATCGACTCTGTTCTCTCCGTTGGGTGATTTTTGGGTTAGGAGCGTGTTGAGAATGTGTTTTCGAGGTCTGTTGTAGATTTAGGCTTGAATTGACGAAAATTAGAATTTCGGCGATTTCGGTCGATATGTGAAATTTTGATATCGGGCTCGAAATGGAAATCCGAAAGTGACAACAGGTCCGCAGTGTCATTTATGTCCTGTTTGTAAAATTTGAGGTCATTCGGATAAGTTTTGGCGTGTTTCGGCATCGGATGTGAATTTTGGAAATTTCATAAGTTCTTAGGCTTGAATCCATGCATAAATGATGATTTTGATGTTATGATATGTGTTTTGAAGGCTTGAGTAAGTTTGAATGAAGTATTAGGACTGGTTGATAAGTTTTGTTGAGGTTCCGGGGGTCTCGGGGGTGTTTTGGAGGCTCAACAAGTGATTTTGGAACTTGGAACACAACTGAGCCATTGATGGTTCTTCTGTTTCGCACATGCGGATGGGGAACCGCAGGTGCGGACACGCATGTGCGGAGATGGGGCTTGCAGATGCGGGGCAGGGCCTGCCAGTGGTCGCAGGTGGAGTCTGTGTTCCGCAGGTGCGGGACCGCAGATGCGGCCAAGTGACCGCAGGTGCGGCCGTAGCCCTTTCAAGTGACTTTCCGCACCTGCGATGGATTTTCCGCCGGTGTGGTCCAAAAGTCACAGGTGTGGTATCCCTGGGCTGTTTATAGAAAATTTCGAGGGTTTGAAATTCATAACTTTAAAAACGATTTAGAGCTCGGGTTTTGGCGATTTTCAATGGGTTTCGAAGTAGAGATTCATAAGTAACGTTTCCTAAACTTAATTCACTTGTATACCATTAATATCTATCAATTTCCTCAATATAATCAATGAATTTGGATGAAGAACCATGAAATTGGGATGAAACTTCCCCAAGTAGAAATTTAAGGATTTAGGGAGATTTAGATGTTGGATTTTGATGATTCTTATTCGAGTGAGTTCGTGAGTGAGTGGGTGTTCGAAATTTGTAATTTTTATCCATTTTCGAGAAGTGGGCCAGGGGATCTTTCTGGGCGAATTTCCTAATTTCGCGCATTAGCTTCGAACTATTTAACTATTTTTATTCCTTGAAATGTTATTTACATTATCCAATCAAATTTAATAGATTTGGGCCACCCATAGTCGGATACTCCTGGCAAGAGCGTGATTTTGGGTTGAGTAGCGTAGTCGAGGTAAGTCACTTTCCTAACTCTGTGTTAGGGACTTCCCCTTCGGTTTTTTAATATTGTTTTGTTATATGGGAGCCGTCTACGTGAGGTGACGAGTGCGTACATGGTCTATTGTTGCTAAAACTCCACTTTTTCCTTTCATGACGTAAATCATTTACCCATATTTCATTGTTTCCTGTCTTAACTGTGTAGTATACCTTAGGAATGAGCATGTCTACCTGTCTTACTTGAGTTACTCTATTTGTTACTATTTGTACCATATTAGGTAGTTTTTATCCGTATTTGCTTGTGATTTCTTTCTTAAATGTTCAAATACACTGTATCCGGAATTGACTGCATTGCATATTTAAATTGAGACTATGGACTAGATTCTGGGAGCTTTCCCCCTGTACTGCATAGCATATTTAAATTGGAACAATGGACGAGATTCCGGGAGCTTTCCCCCTATACTGCATTGCATATTTGCTATTGAGACATATGTTATGCTGAGTCGAGGGCTCTCCTTTACTATTCTTTGCAATTTACCGTTTCTACTCTTTTGCTTTAGCTTATTATCTATCTCTTCTTAGATTTTTAACTATTTTACTATAAACATCCAATAGAGCCTTAACTTGACCTCGTCACTACCTGACTGGGGTTAGGCTTGGCACTTACTGGGTACCAATTGTGGAGTACTCATGCCCTTTCATGGACATGTTTTCCATGTGCATATCCAGGTACCAGTATATAGCATTTTGGCTAGGAGTATTTTAGCAGCTTCCAGGAGACCGCGAGGTAATTCTGCCGCGTCAACAGAATCCCATGAGTCCCCTTCTACTATAGTATAGGCATAGGAGACTTATATTCATTTTCCCTTATTCCATTGTATAGATCTACATTACTATACAACTTGTGATTTTGTGACGTTCCGTGTTTTTGGAAGTGAAAGTTGTAAATGTAGAGCGGTTGAGTTATATATTTTCTTCTTCCTTTCTATTTTTATTGTTATATTGCTTTATCTTCCGCATGTTTTAAACTTACTTAGTCGTAGAGACTAGGTGTCGTCACGAGACCGTTCGGAGAGTAATTCGGGTTGTGACATGCCTAGCGTCATATTTAATTATATTAATTTGACCCTAGCAAGTTTCAAGTCAACCCCTCGTCACTACCTCTTCGGGGTTAGGCGGGATACTTAGTGGGTACGCGTTGTTGTCGTACTCATACTACACTTGTTGTACATTTTAATGTACAAGTACATGTATGGATGGTGGCCTTTTGGGCACAGCGACGTGGTGGATACGAGAACTTAGGTGAGCTGCATCTTTGAGACGATCCTCAACAGAGTCTCTTTCCGAGTACTTGTATCTTCTTTTCTGTCCAAACTTATATTATAGACAGTTGTTGTATTCTATTTTGATTCCTAGTAAAAGCTCATGCACTTGTGACACTAGATTCTAGGATGATTATGGGGTTTTTAGTATTGAAATTTTAAACCGTCGATGTTATTCTTTAATTGAACGTATCCAAGAGCGGCAGGATGATGACCCACACTTGATGGTTCTTAGGGACACAGTCCGGCACAGTGGTGCCAATCAGATTACGGTTGGTGATGATGGTGTTTTGTGGATGGAGGGTCGTATATTTGTTCCTAATGTTGATGGCCTTCGTGAGTTGTTACTTGAAGAGGCTCGCAGTTCTAAGTATTCGATTCACCCAAGTGCAACCAAAATGTACCAAGATTTGAGGCAACATTGTTGGTGGAGAAGGATGAAAAAGGACATTGTGGCGTATGTGGCTCGTTGCTTAAATTGTCAGCAGGTAAAGTATGAGCGTCAGAGACCTGGTGGTTTGCTTCAGCAGATAGAGATTCCCGAGTGGAAGTGGGAGCGTATCACTATGCACTTTGTTGTTGGACTCCTACGGACTTAGAAGAAATTTGACGCAGTTTGGGTTATTGTGGATAGGCTGACTAAATAAGTATACTTCGTTTAGGTGGCAAGTACTTATACTTCAGAGCAGCTAGCTGAGTTATATATTCGGGAGATAGTCTATCTTCATGTTGTGCCCGTGTCTATCATTTCTGATCGGGGTATGCGGTTTACTTCGCACTTTTGGAGAGCAGTTCAGCGTGAGTTGGGTACTCGAGTAGAGTTTAGTACAAACTTTCACCCTCAGATTGACGGGCAGTCCGAGCGTACCATTAAGATATTGGAGGATATGATCCGCACTTGTGTTATTGACTTTGGAGGTTCGTGGGACCAGTTCTTGCCGTTAGCGGAGTTTTCTTTTAATAATAGTTATCAGTCGAGCATTCGTATGGCTTCTTATGAGGCATTATATCGTAAACTATGCAGATCGCCAGTCGGATGGTTTGAGCCTGGAGAGGCTCGGTTGTTGGGTACAGACTTAGTTCAGGAGGCCTTGGATAAGGTCAAGATTATTCAGGAGAGACTTCGTGCAGCTCAGTATAGGCAAAAGAGTTATGCCGATCGTAAGGTTCTTGAGAGAGTATGGCTTCGTGTGTCTCCCGTGAAGGGTGTTATGATGTTTGGAAAGAAGGGTAAGGTGAGCCCTAGGTATATCGGGTCGTTTGAGATTCTCGATAGAGTGAGAGAGGTAGCTTATGGACTTGAATTACCTCTAGGTTTATCCTCAATTCATCCGGTATTCCATGTGTCTATGCTCCGAAAATATCATAGTGACCTGTCCCATGTGTTAGACTTCAGATCTGTCCAATTAGACAAAGACTTGACTTATGGGGAGGAGCCAGTAGCCATTTTAGACCGGTAGGTTCGTCAGTTGAGGTCAAAGAGTTATCCTTCAGTTCGAGTGCAGTGGAGAGGCCAGCCCGTTGAGGCAGCTACTTGGGAGTCCGAGTCGGACATGCAGAGTAGATATCCACACTTGTTCGCCATTTCAGGTAATTTTCTATGTCCGTTCGAGGACGAACATTTGGTTTAGAGGTGAAGATTGTGATGATCCAAGGGGTCATTTTATGAATTTAGACTCCGTTCTATGCTTAATATCCATAAAAAGACTAATTTTAAATACCTCGATTTGGGTGCGCAATCCGGGCGTGAAATCGGAAAGCTTTTATGTGAAAATATGAGAAATAGTGATTTCTAGAATTTAAATCTGATTATTGTTGACTTTGACCAACATTTTGATTAAACGGACCCGGATCTGTGTTTCAACAATAGTGAGAGGTCCGCAGTAAAATATGGGACTCGTGCGTATGCCCGGAAATGAATTCCGAGGTCCCAAGCTTTAGAAATAAATTTTTGAAAGAAATTGTTTTGCTAAAATATTAATGATGTAAAGAAAAGAATTAATATTTGAAACCATTGGTATCGGGCCCGTATTTTGGTTCCGGAGCCCAGAACATTTTTGTTATAGTATTTGAATACTATCTGTAAAATTTGGTGAGAATCGGAGTTTATTTGACGTGATTCGGACGTCTGTTCGAGAAATAGGGAAAGTTAAGTTTCTTGAGAAAAATGATGCGTTTTGAGGTTAAATTCATAGTTTTACATGTTACATTCATGATTTATCACACGAGCAAGTCCGTGTGATGCTTTTAGACTTGCGTGCATGTTTGGTTTAGAGCTCCGAAGCCTCGAGTGAGCTTCAGGTAGGCTTCGGGATGTCTTTAACTTGTAAAACAAATCTTCTGTCATAACAGTTTCTGGAGCACTGGTGCACCACATTTTTTCTTCAAAAAAATAAATAAAATCACAGCAGCCCTAACCTATTAAAATACCAACTCGGGCAACAACCCATTTCTTCATATTTTTCGAACTACCAAGCTCTAAGGACGATTTTATTCATTAAATTTCATCCCCAAGTTGTTGGTAATCAATTCTAAACTTTACTCTTTCAATTACCCAATGTTTTTCATCACTTTTAAATCAAAAACTAAGAATTTTCATGGTAAAAAAATGAGGGTTTGGGTAGAATTAGAGAATTTTGTAAAAATCGAATCTTTACCTCGAATCGAATCTTTACCTCGAATCGGGGTCGGATTTCGAAACTAATTGTATATATGGGTTCGTGGGTGAATGGGTAAACATAATTTGGTCTGAACCCCGAGTTTAGAACAAGCAGTCCCTGGGTCGGGTTCTCACTTTTTTGGAGAAAACATAGAAAAAATTATATTTTTTCAATAAAGTTAGTTCTTTTAGTATTAGTTAATGATATTAAGTTATTTGTGATTAGATTCGAGCAAGTTAGAGGTGAATTCAAAAGGAAAAGCAATAATTGAGCAGTGAGTGGCCTGTAGAATTGAGGTAAGTGTTTAGTCTAACTTTTACTTGAGGGAATAGGAGTCCCCACTTGTTATCTATGTGAAATGCATGTGTATGGTGTATAGGTGAGGTGACGAGTATCTATGCACCACCAAATTACCTGTTAAGCATGATCCCTTTCCCGTTTCCAACTTAATTGATTCTTGTCTTAATTTTTCTATATTCATTATTGTTTGTATGACTATTTGGTCTTGTTATTTTATTATTAGTTATTGTTGTGGTTATATTGGAAAGAGTATTGGTTGTTTTAGCTGGATTCCTTGTGGTACAAAACGGTTAAGCGGTTTGGCATTGTTTTTAGAAATTATATAATATGTATATATTCCTGTTGGTTCCATTGTTGATAATATTGAGGAAGTGATGAGGAATGCAGTTTAACTATTTTATGATTGTTGAGGTTTACGTGGTTGTTGGATTTCAATTGATTGTTACCAATTGTTTTGGCGAGTGTATTAAAAGTGTTGGTTGTTCTTTTGATTTTAACATGGTACATAAAGACTGAGGTGAGTTGACAACATTATGGTGTTTACATATATTCTGGTTGGTTTTATTGTGAAATGATATTGGTTAAAGTTTACGAGATATACGGTTTTTTGTTTGAAATTGTGGAAATAAAAGTATTGTGAAAGGCTTGGCCTGAATTGTGAAAGGTCGCATAAATAAACTGATATGATATGTCTGGTGGGGGCGGATTGTATGCCGCAACAAGGAGTTATAAGGGTGGACATTTAGCTATTTTTATTCCTTGAAGTGTTATTTACATTATACAATCGAATTTAATAGATTTGGGCCACCCATAGTCGGATACTCGTGGCAAGAGCGTGATTTTGGGTTGAGTAGCGTAGTCGAGGTAAGTGGCATGCCTAACACTGTGTTGGGGACTTCCCCTTCGGTTTTTTGATACTGTTTTGTCATATGGGAGTCGTGTACGTGAGGCGACGAGTGCATACATGGGCTATCGTTGCTAAAAGTCCACTTTTTCCTTTCATGACGTAAATCATTTACCCATATTTCATTGTTTCCTGTCTTAACTGTGTAGTGTACCTTAGGAATGAGCATGTCTACCTGTCTTACTTGAGTTACACTATTTGTTACTATTTGTACCATGTTTAGGTAGTTTTTATCCGTATTTGCTTGTGATTTCCTTCTTAACTGTTCAAATACACTGTATCTGGTATTGACTGCATTGCATATTTAAATTAAGACTACGGACTAGATTCCGGGAGCTTTCCCCCTGTACTGCATAGCATATTTAAATTGGAACGGACGAGATTCCGGGAGCTTTCCCCCTATACTGCATTGCATATTTGCTATTGAGACATGTGTTGTCCTGAGCCGAGGGCTCTCCTTTACTATTCTTTGCAATTTACCGTTTCTACTGTTTTGCTTTAACTTATTATCTATCTCTTTTTAGATTTTAACTGTTTTACTATAAACATCCAATAGAGCCTTAACTTGACCTCGTCACTACCTGACTGGGGTTAGGCTTGGCACTTACTGGGTACCAATCGTGGAGTACTCATGCCCTTTCCTGCGCATGTTTTCCATGTGCAGATCCAGGTACCAGTACATAGCATTTTGGCTAGGAGTATTTTAGCAGCTGCCAGGAGACCGCGAGGTAATTCTGCCGCGTCGACATAATCCCACGAGTCCCCTTCTACTCTAGTATAGGCATAGGAGACTTATACTCATTTTCCCTTATTCCATTGTATAGATCTACATTAGTATAGAGCTTGTGATTTTTGTGACGTTCCGTGTTTTTGGAAGTGAAAGTTGTAAATGCAGAGCGGTTGAGTTATATATTTTCTTCTTCCTTTCTATTTTAATTGTTATATTGCTTTATTTTCCGCATGTTTTAGACTTACTTAGTTGTAGAGACTAGGTGTCGTCACGAGACCGTTCGGAGAGTAATTCGGGTTGTGGCATGCCTAGCTCACATTTAATTATATTAATTTGACCCTAGCAAGTGTCAAGTCGACCCTCGTCACTACCTCTTCGGGGTTAGGCGGGATACTTAGTGGGTACGCGTTGTTGTCGTACTCATACTACACCTGCTGTACATTTTAATGTACAAGTACATGTATGGATGGTGGACTTTTGGGCACAGCGACGTGGTGGATACGGGAACATAGGTGAGCTGCATCTTTGAGACGATCCTCAACAGAGTCTCTTTTCGAGTACTTGTATCTTCTTTTCTGTCCAAACTTATATTATGGACAATTATTGTATTCTATTTTGATTCCTAGTAAACGCTCATGCACTTGTGACACTAGGTTCTAGGATAATTATGGGGTGTTTAGTATTGAAATTTTAAAACGTCGATGTTATTCTTTAATTGAACGTATCCAAGAGCGGCAGGATGATGACCCGCAATTGATGGTTCTTAGGGACACAGTCCGGCACAGTGGTGCCAATCAGATTACGGTTGGTGATGATGGTGTTTTGAGGATGCAGGGTCGTATATTTGTTCCTAATGTTGATGTCCTTCATGAGTTGATCCTTGAGGAGGCTCATAGTTCTAAGTATTCGATTCACCCAGGTGAAACCAAAATGTACCAAGATTTGAGGCAATATTATTGGTGGAGAAGGATGAAAAAGGACATTGTGGCGTATGTGGCTCGTTGCTTAAATTGTCAGCAGGGAAAGTATCAGCATCAGAGACCTGGTGGTTTGCTTCAGCAGATAGAGATTCCCGAGTGGAAGTGGGAGCGTATCACTATGAACTTCGTTATTGGACTCCCACGGACTTAGAAGAAATTTGACGCAGTTTGGGTTATTGTGGATAGGCTGACTAAATAAGTACACTTCATTTAGGTGGCAAGTACTTATACTTCAGAGCAGCTAGCTGAGTTATATATTCGGGAGATAGACTGTCTTCATGTTGTGCCCGTGTCTATCATTTCTGATCGGGGTATGCAGTTTACTTCGCACTTTTGGAGAACAGTTCAGCGTGAGTTGGGTACTCGAGTAGAGTTGAGTACAAAATTTCACCCTCAGATTGACGGGCAGTCCGAGCGTACCATTCAGATATTGGAGGTAATGCTCCGCGCTTTTCTTATTGACTTTGGAGGTTCGTGGGACCAGTTCTTGCTGTCAGCGGAGTTTTCTTTTAATAATAGTTATCAGTCGAGCATTCATATGGCTCCTTATGACGCATTATATCGTAAACGGTGCAGATCGCGAGTCGGATGGTTTGAGCCTGGAGAGGCTCGGTTGTTGGGTACAGACTTAGTTCAGGAGGCCTTGGATAAGGTCAAGATTATTCAGGAGACACTTCGTGCAGCTCAGTATAGGCAAAAGAGTTATGCCGATCGTAAGGTTCGTGATGTGCCATTCATGGTTGGAGAGAGAGTATGGCTTCATGTGTCTCCCATGAAGGGTGTTATGACGTTTGGAAAGAAGGGTAAGGTGAGCCCTAGGTATATCGGGCCGTTTGAGATTCTCGATAGAGTGGGGGAGGTAGCTTATAGATTTGGATTACCTCCAGGGTTATCCTCAATTCATCCAGTATTCCATGTGTCTATGCTCCGGAAATATCATAGTGACCTGTCCCATGTGTTAGACTTCAGATCTTTCCAATTAGACAAAGACTTGATTTATGGGGAGGAGCCGGTAGCCATTTTAGACCGGTAGGTTCGTCAGTTTAGGTCTAAGAGTTATCCTTCAGTTCGAGTGCAGTGGAGAGGCCAGCTCGTTGAGGCAGCTACTTGGGAGTCCGAGTCGGACATGCAGAGTAGATATCCACACTTGTTCTCCATTTCGGGTAATTTTCTATGTCCGTTCGAGGATGAACATTTGGTTTAGAGGTGGAGATTGTGATGATCCAAGGGGTCATTTTATGAATTTAGACTCCATTCTATGCTTAATAGCCATAAAAAGACTAATTTTGAATACCTCGATATGGGTGCGCAATCCGGGCGTGAAATCGGAAAGCTTTTATGTGAAAATATGAGAAATAGTGATTTCTAGAATTTGAATCTGATTATTGTTGACTTTGACCAACATTTTGAGTAAACGGACCCAGATCTGTGTTTCGACAATACTGAGGTCCGCAGTAAAATATGGGACTCGTGCGTATGCCCGGAAATGAATTCCGAGGTCCCAAGCTTTAGGAATAAATTTTTGAAAGAAATTGTTTTGCTAAAATATTAATGATGTAAAGAAAAGAATTAATATTTGCAACCATTGGTATCGGGCCCGTATTTTGGTTCCGGAGCCCAGAACAGATTTGTTATAGTAATGTAATACTATCTGTAAAATTTGGTGAGAATAAGAGTCTATTTGACGTGATTCGGACGTCTGATCGAGAAATAGGGAAAGTTATGTTTCTTGAGCAAAATGATGCGTTTTGAGGTTAAATTCATAATTTTACATATTATTTTCATGATTTTAACACGAGCCAGTCCATGTGATGCTTTTAGACTTGCATGCATGTTTGATTTAGAGCTCCGAAGCCTCGAGTGAGCTTCAAGTAGGCTTCGGGATGTCTTTAACTTGTAAAACAAATCTGATGTCATAACAGTTTCTGGAGCACTGGTGCACCACATTTTTTCTTCAAAAAAAAAAAAATATCACAGCAGCCCTAACCTATTAAAATACCAACTCGGGCAGCAGCCCTTTTCTTCGTATTTTTCGAACTACCAAGCTCTAAGGACGATTTTCTTCATTAAATTTCATCCCAAGTTGTTGGTAATCAATTCTAAACTTTGCTCTTTCAATTACCCAATGTTTTTCATCACTTTTAAATCAAAAACTAAGAATTTTCATGGTACAAAAATGAGGGTTTGGGTAGACTTAGGGAATTTTGTAAAAATCGAATCTTTACCTCGAATCGAATCTTTACCTCGAATCGAGGTCGGATTTCGAAACTAATTGTATATTTGGGTTCGTGGGTGAATGGGTAAACATAATTTGGTCCGAACCCCGAGTTTAGACCAAGCAGGCCCGGGGTCGGGTTCTCACTTTTTTGGAGAAAACTTAGGAAAAATTATATTCTTTCAATAAAGTTAGTTCTTTTAGCATTAGTTAATGATATTAAGTTATTTGTGATTAGATTCGAGCAAGTTAGAGGTGAATTCAAAAGAAAAAGCAATAATTGAGCAGTGAGTGGCCTGTAGAATTGAGGTAAGTGTTTAGTCTAACTTTTACTTGAGGGAATAGGAGTCCTCACTTGTTATCTATGTGAAATGCATGTGTATGGTGTATAGGCGAGGTGACGAGTATCTATGCACCACCAAATTACCTGTTAAGCATGATCCTTTTCCCGTTTCCAACTTAATTGATTCTTGTCTTAATTGTTCTATATTCATTATTGTTTGTATGACTATTTGGTCTTGTTATTTTATTATTAGTTATTGTTGTGGTTATTTTGGAAAGAGTATTGGTTGTTTTAGCTGGATTCCTTGTGGTACAAAACGGTTGAGCGGTTTGGCATTGTTTTTACAAATTATATAATATGTATATATTCCTGTTGGTTCCATTATTGATAATATTGAGGAAGTGATGAGGAATACAGTTTAACTGTTTTATGATTGTTGAGGTTTACGTGGTTGTTGGATTTCAATTGATTGTTGCCAATTCTTGTGGCGAGTGTATTAAAAGTGTTGGTTGTTCTTTTTATTTTACCATGGTACATAAAGACTGAGGTGGGTTGACAAAATTACGGGGTTTACATATATTCTGGTTGGTTTTATTGTGAAATGATATTGGTTAAAGCTTACGAGATATACGGTTTTTTGTTTGAAATTGTGGAAATAAAATTATTGTGAAAGGCTTGGCCTGAATTGTGAAAGGTCTCATAAATAAACTGATATGATATGTCTGGTGGGAGCGGGTTGTATGCCGCAACAAGGAGTGATAAGGGTGGACAGGTGGGATCGGGTTGCACGCTACAACAAGAGCAGTAAGGGTGATATATATACAGGGAGGAGGAATAAGGGTTGACAAGTGGGATCGGGTTGCACGCCGCAACAAGGAGCGATAAGGGAAGACATTTATATTTTTACTGTTTATAAATTAAAGGATGGAACACTCTTTCACGACCCTTTTTGCCCTCCGAAAGGTATTGTGACGGCACCTATTCTTTACGACTAGGTAAGCCTAATATTTGCGGAAAATAATAGAATCAATAAAATAAAGACAGAAGAGAACTCAAAAAGATATAACATAACTGCTCAGCATGTACACTTTCACTTCCCAAAATCCGGAATGTCACGATAATCACAAGCTCTATACTAAATGTAGCTCTATACAATGAAATAATGGAAAATACATAAGTCTTCTATGCCTATACTAGAGTAGAAGGGGACTCGTGGGATTCTGCGGACGCAGTAGAATTACCTCACGGTCTCTTGGCAGCTGCTAGAATGACTCCTAGCCGTGATACTGGGTGATGGTACCTGGATCTGCACATGGGGAAAACATGCACAGGAAGGGGTGTGAGTACTCCACATTCAGCACTCCGTCAGTGCCAAGCCTAACCCCAGTCAAGTAGTGACGAGGTCAGGTTGAGGCTCTATTGAGTTTTTAAAACAAGTCAATATAAATTTAAAATAGTGAAACATAGATAAGCAATGATAAACAGGATAAATGGAAACTGGAAGAATTTATAACAGACAGAGAGCCCTCGGCTCAGCACAACATATATCTCAATAGTAAATGTGCAATGCAGTACAAGGGGAAAGCTCCTAGATCTCAGTCCATAGTCCCAATTTAAATATGCTATGCAGTACAGGGGGAAAGCTCCCGGATCTCCGTCCGTAGTCTCAATTTAAATATGCATTTCATAACAGGGGGAATGCTTCCGGATCTAGGTCTGTAGTCCCAATTTAAATATGAAATGCAGTATAGGGGGAAAGCTCCCAGTTCTCGGTCTGTAGTCCCAATTTAAATATGCAAAGCAGAAGTATGTCAGATACGGCTTACTTAAACAGTCCAGGAAACCAACAGGCATGAATAGAGTAAAGCTACCTAAGCATGGTGCAACTAGTAGCAAATAAGAGGAAATCAAGTAAGGACAATTAGGCATGCTTACTCTTAAGCTAAATACTCAGTTAAGACAGGAAAACAGTAATATAGGAATGAAAATGAGTGATTTCATGGAAGTAAAGAATAGGATTTTAGCAACAATGACCCATGTACGCACTCGTCACCTCACGTACACGGCGTCCACGTAACAAAATCAGTATCCAGGTGCAAAAGCCTCCAAATATCGCCTCTCCCGAGCTCTCAAATTCAAAAATGGTGAAAACAACATAAACCCTGGAACTTGGGTCTTTAAAAGATTGCCCAGGCATTTCTTCTATGCGATCGTGTACGATGAGTCGCGATCGCGGAGAGTAAGCTCACACGCGCCCAGAATTCCTTTTATGCGGCACCTATATGCCTGTGATTGCAGACCTTCACGATCAGAGCTACGTGATCGCGGTTGGGGCCACGCGACCGCGTAGAACAAAAATTGAAACTCCCTCAGACCAAGAATACTCTATGCGAACACGGTCCTGGTCATGCGATCGCGTTGACCAAGATTCCAACACACTACGATCACAGATCCTATATTGCGATCGCAGAGAAAAACTGCAGGACCGCTCACTTTTACCTTACGTGTTCGCGGGTGAACCCTTGCGATCGCAGAGAGCAAAACACAGCTGTAGAAAAACCAACAAAGACTTTTAGGTCAAAAATTCCCGTTTGAACACCCGAAACACACCCGACACCCCCCGAGACCTCAACCAAAACTACCAACCAAGTCTAATACTTCATTTAAACTTGGTCGAGCCTTAAAACACATCTCATAACATCAAATCATCAAATATGCATAGATTCATGCCTATGAACTTATGAAATTCTAGAATTCATATCCGATGCCAAAACACGTCAAAACTCATCCGAATGACCTCAAATTTTGCACACAAGTCTTAAATGACATTACGGACCTGCAGTCACTTTCGGAATCCCATTCCGAGTTTGATATCAAAATTTCACCTATCGGCCGAAATCGCCGGAATTATAACTTTTGCCAATTCAATCATAAATCTACAACCGACCTCGAAAACACGTTCCAAACGCGCTCCTAACCCCGAAATTTCATTCTGGATCCGTCTTCACACAGCTCTAGCTATGGCCAGATTTCTAAAGCTAAATTTCACATTTATGGACTATGTGTCCAAAATCACTCCGGATTTCATCACTTAACACTCCGACAAGTTCCAATAACATAAATAGACATGGGAGAAGCGATTATTAGGGGATTGGGGCGCTAACTCTTAAAACGACCGATCGGATCGTTACACACTCATTGTTTTATTGTCATTATTTTATATTGTGCTCTTTCTATTAGTTAGAGTGAAACTTGTTTTGTTCACAATTGCTGAGACATAAATATTGTGAAAGGTTTTGAATTAAATTGTGAAAATCTTTTTTATCAATAAGGAGATGTGATTTTCTGGTGGGAGTGGGTTGCACGCCGCAACAAAGAGCGATAGGGGTGGACATGTGAGATTGGGTTGCATGCCGTAACAGGAGTAACAAGGGTGATATATGTATAGGGAGGAGCAATAAGGGTGGATAGGTGGGAAGGGTTGCATGCCGCAACAAGTAGCGATAAGGGAGGAGATTTATATTTTTACTAATTTTCAAAGAAAAACAAAGATTTGAAAACTTACTATTTTATTTTTACTATTTTTTTATATTTTTGACACTATTTTTATTTAAAGTTAAAGTTTGGAAACTTGAAAATTATTTGAGAGTTGGTTATAGCTGAGGCATGGAAAAGGCGGCTGAGTTATTTTATTTATGTTGCAGTACTTAATTATTTCTTTAGAATTCCTTCTTGCATTATATTTATTGTCTCAATTATATTTTTCTTGTTCGTGTAGAACTATTTTATTGCGTTATTGTATATATTATTGTCACAGGTTATATGTTGTAAATTCCCCGTCGTAGCCTCGTTACTACTTCGTCGAGGTTAGGCTCGGAACTTACTCAGTACATGAGGTCGGTTGTACTGATACTACACTCTGCACTCTTTTGTGCAGATCCAGTGACACGACCCCAAATCCTATCCGGCTATGATGGCACCTATCGTGGAACTAGGCTAGCCACTATCACATAATTGCACATTTATTTTAACATAAATCCTCAAACTCAATAATAATATTATAAAAATCTACTAAGTCAATAATAACCATAATGAAATCCATAGTCTAACTATTCCCCGGAACCGGAGTCAATCATCATGAGCATCTAAGATACAAAACTAACTCTACAAATGTCATAAACCATGTCTAGGAACAAAATACTAATACTAATAGAGGAAGGGAAATGAAGAAGCTGTGGACGCTAGACAGCTACCTCGAAATCCCGTAAAGTTGTTCATTACGAACGAAGATGGCTACTTCTCTGCACTAGTATCTGGATCTGCACACAGAGGTGCAGGGATTAATGGTGAGTACGCCAACTCAGTAGTAATGAAAATAATTCAAGTCTGAAGCATACGATACAAACAACACAAAGACACCAATTCACAACAGTAAAACACAGTGTCTAAGAGACATACATATTTAATACAAGAGTATGAAAAGCCATTTTAAGATAAAATCCTTTGAACAAGTATATTTTCAATTGCTTATCAGTAAAACTCCCAAAATTATCAGTAAAGAAGACTGAAATGAATCATAATCAAGATTAGTAAAATATCATATAATTCCGCCCCTCGGGCCATATCAACACTTACATTTCATCACTCAGCACCTCACCATCACTCGGTAACAGTCACTCAGCACCTCACAGTCCCTCATATCTCCCAATCAATCATCACTCGGCACTCGACACTCGTACTCGCACTCAGTAGGTACCTGCGCTCAATGGGGGTGTACAGACTTCGGAGGGGCTCCTTCAGCCCAAGCGCAATAAATAATCCAAATCAGGCAATCATCACTCAAGCACTCGGCCTCTCCCTTATCATCAATATCCTCACAATATAGGCTCACGGCCTCACTCAGTCAGACACTCTCAACATGCCACTCGGGCAATAAATAAACAGAGTTCTTGACCCAAAATAATCTCATTTTCATGAAATAATATCAATATACTCTGAGTGTCAAAACAATTATCAAGAAAGACTGAGTGAAAAACCATAACATATCAAATGAGGAGTATCAATAAAAATAGCCCCCAAGCGGTTAAACAGATCGACTCTAGGCCCCAAACATGGCTTACAGCCCAAATATATCAATAATATTAAGCGTAGGCTTTAAAATTTATTTTGCAACTTAATAGTTTCCATAAAAAGGAATATATTTCAGAATTCCCAATTTGTGCACTCCAAAACCGTGAAAGGATGCAAAGTCCGGGGTTTCATACCCTCAGGACAGGATTTAAGGACATTACGTACCTCAAACTACCCCGAAAAGCTACTCCGCAACGCGTTTTTCCCTCGAATCAACTTTTGAATGCTCCAACTCTATCACGTTCAGATTTTTATCATGAAAGTATGCCAAAGGAATGAATTCCAATTGAAAAATATCGATTTTAAGCACAAAACCCGAAATTAGTCAAAACCCGACCCCCGGGCCCGCATCCTAGAACTCGTCAAACTTTACACCAAAATGTTCTTCATCATCTCACGAGTCCATACATATAAAGAACTCAAAAATTGGAGTTCGTTTGACCCCTTAAATAATCCCTAAAAGGTCTCATAATCTCAAGCCCTAACTTCACTTTTTTCTACTGATTTTCATGAATTAAACACTGTTAATTCGGTCCTTAATCAAATATAATCGAGTTTTAGGATCCAAAATCCTTACATTAATGAAGAACAATGATTTCCTCTCTTCAAATCGCCTCAAAAGCTCTATTCCCATTCAAAAATGGTGGAAAAGTGATAAATGGTCGCGGAGGGTTTAAATATAAACTGCCCAGTTATTCTTCAATGCGAACGCAGACCCCTTCCGCGTTCGCGGAGTACAAAAACCTCCAGGCCTCAATTTACTCTTCGCGATCGCGATCACCTGCCTGCGTACACACTGCCCAGCACCCCTAGATCTTCACGATCGCACCCCAAGCCCGCGAACGCATAAAACAAATGGCATGGGGTCCCTCAGATGGTTCTAACCCCACGCGAATGCACCTCCTTACCCGCGTTCACAGATGCTAGACCGCTTAACTCTGCACGTTCGCACCTTACCTTTTGCGAATGCACAGAAGGAAAGTTCCCAGCTCCCCAAATTCCCCTATGCAAATGTGAGGTCCCTTCCGCGAACGCACAGGGTAAAATCCCTCTACAGAAACACCAGCAAAACATCCTTCCTCTAAGGCACGAAAATGTCCGTTAAAATCAATCTCGAGCCCATTGGAACCCCAACCAAATTTACCAACACATCCTAAATGATCATTCCAACTTAGTTTCACTCTCAGAACACCAAAAATAATATCAAAACACCAAAATCACATCGGATTAAAGCTTAAGAACTTTTAAATTTCTAAATTCCACCAACGATGCCGAAACTATCCAAACCAACTCCGATTGACCTGAAATTTTGCAGACATACAAAAATGACATTACAAACCTGTTCCAATTGTCGGAATTCCATTCCGACCCTGATAGCCTATTTTCCGTTGCCAACCGAATATTGTCAAAAACTAGCTTTCGCCAATTCAAGCTTAATTCTACACTAGACATCACAAAAATATTGCAGACACATTCCTAAGTCCCAAATCACATAACGAAGCTATCCGAGCTATAAAATCTGCATTCTGAGGTCGTTTACCAATAAGTTAACTCTCGGTTGGCTTTTCCAATTTTAAGGCTACTTTTAGAGACTAAGTGTCTCAATTCCTTCTATAATCACTCTGAACCCGAGCTAAACAACTCTAACACATCATGAACAGTATAACCAAGCTATGACAAGGCAGAAACAGTGAAAATAATGCAATAAGCACGGAACGGCCTACCGGTTTGTTACATTCTCCCCCTCTTAAACAAACGTTCGTCCTCGAACGGGTTTAGAAACATATGTGGAGTTTCAAACAAGTGAGGATATCTTCTTCGCATCTCCCGCTCGGTATCCCAAGTAGCTTCCTCCACTAGCTGACCTCTCCACTGAACCTTCATTGAAGCTATATCCTTGGACCTCAACTTTCTGACATGACGACCCAAAATAGCCACTAGCTCTACCTCATATGACCTATCATCCTTGAGCTGAACTGTGTTGAAGTCTAAATGTGAGACGGGTCACCAACATACTTCCGGAGCATCGACATATGAAATACCGGATGAACACTCGAAAAGCTTGGTGGCAACGCAAGTCTATAAGCTGCCTCTCCAACCTTCTAAAGCACTTCAAAAGGACCAATGAACCGGGGACTCATATTTCCCCTCTTCCCGAACCTCATAACACCCTTCATGGGTGAAACCTTCAGCAGTACCTTGTCACCCTCCATAAAAGACTCATCCTGGACCTTCCGGTCTACATAACTCTTCTGCCTAGACTGCGCCGTGCGAAGTTGCTCCTAAATCAACTTCACCCTCTCCAACGCATCTTGAACCAAGTCTGGGCCTATAGCCTAGCGTCACCGAGCTTGAATCAACCAATCGGAGATCTACACCTCCTACCATATAAAGCCTCATACGATGCCATCTGAATATTGGACCGGTAGCTGTTATTATATGCAAACTCCGCTAGTTGCAGAAATTGATTCCATGGACCACCAAATTCAATCACACAGGCACGTAACATGCCCTCCAAAATCAGAATAGTCCGCTCTTACTGCCCGTCGGTCTGAGGGTGAAATGTTGTGCTCAACTCCACCTGAGTACCCATACCTCTCTTCACGACTCCCAAAAACTGAGATGTGAACTGAGTACCTCTGTCGGAAATGATAGAAACTGGAACCCCATGCAATCGGACAATTTCTCTGATGTAAATACCAGCTACCCGCTCCGAAGTATAAGCAGTACCAATAGAAATGAAGTGCGCGGAGTTGGTCAGTCAGTCCACAATGACCCAAATAGCATAAAAACCCTTTGAAGTCCGTGGAAACCCAACTACAAAGTCCATAGTGATCTACTCTCACTTCCACTCCGGAATATCTAACCTCTGAAATAGTCCACCTGGTCTCTTGTGCTCATACTTGACCTTATGGAAGTTGAGATACCGTGCTACATACTCAACAATGTCTCTCTTCATCCGCCTCCACCAATACTGCTGTTTCAAATCCTGATACATATTCTCGGCACCCGGATGAATGAAATATTGCGAGCTATGTGCCTTTGCTAATACCAACTCTCGAAGACCATCTACATTGGACACACAAATACGGCCCTGCATCCTCATAACACCATCATCACCAATAGTCACATCCCTAGTATCCCCTCGATTGACCCTATCCTGAAGAACAAATACATGCGGGTCATCATACTGACGAGCTCTAATATGATCATAAAGAGAAGACCGGGAAGCCATGCAGGCTAATGTCCGAGTAGGCTCTGACAAATCCAATATCACTAGCTGCCCTGCTAACGTCTGAACATCACGTGCCAAAGGTCGCTCTACTGCTGACAGATAGGCTAGACTCCCCAAATTATCTGCTTGGCGACTCAAGGCATCGGCCACTACATTTGCCTTCCCCGAATGATATAGAATGGTGAGATCATAATCCTTGAGAAGCTCCAACCATCTCCTCTAGCGCAAATTCAAGTCCTTCTACCTCAGCAGATACTGCAAACTGCGATGGTCGGTGAAAATCTCAAGTCATCAATACAAGGCGAGGGATACCGGTTCTTCATGGTAACCTTGTTCACCTGCCTATAATCAATACATATGCGCATCATACCATCCTTCTTCTTCATAAACAACACCGCTGCACCCCAAGGTGACACACTAGGTCGGATAAACTCCTTATCTAGGAGTTCCTGAAGTTGTTCCTTTAGTTCTTTCAACTCTGTTGGTACCATACGGTAAGGTGGAATAGAGATACGCTGGGTGTCTGGCACCAGGTCAATACCAAAATCAATGTCCCTATTAGGTGGCATGCCTAGCAGGTCTGCAGGGAAAAAGTTCGGAAACTCACGGACCATAGGAACAGAAACAACGGAAGGAGTCTCACTAATAACATCCCTCACAAAAGTAAGATAAGATTAACACCCCTTCTTTACCATACGCTGAGCACTCAAATAAAAATCACTTTGCTAGGCACGTACTCAACAGACCCTCTCCACTGAACTCTCTGGACTCCGGGCATAACTAGGGTCACGGTCTTAGCGTGACAATCAAGAATAGCATGACATGGTGATAACCAATCCATGCCCAGAATCACATAAAACTCGACCATACTGAGTAACAACATGTTCACTCGGATCTCTAGACCCCCAATAGAAATCATACAAGACCGATACACACGGTCAACAATAATAGTATCGCCCACCGGAGTCAACACATGAACAGAAGTAACTAAGGACTCAGGGGCATACTCAGATAGTGGGCAAAATAGGATGTAACATACGAGTACGTGGAACCAGGGTAAAATAAATCTAAAGCATCACTGTGACAGACTGAGGTAGTACATATAATCACCGCATCTGAGGCCATAGCATCAGACCTAGCTGGAGTGCATAAATATGTGGCTGACCACCACTTGCTCCACCTCCCCCTCAGGGGCAGCCTCTGGCTGCCTGACCTCCACCCTTAGCTGCCTGGGTGGGTGGTGTAGTGACTGGGGCTGAAGTCGAGGGGTGACCCGTCTGCTGAGATAAACTACCAGAATGACGAGGGCAAAACCTCCATCCATGACCAAACTCTCTATACTCAAAACAACTGCCTGGGGCTGGAGATGGGGACTAAAGGGAACCCCTGCTACCCTGATAGCTGCCTGATGAACTAGAACCATACATAGAAGAACCCTGATAAGATGATTCTCTGGAAGAGCTCTGAGCTGCAAGGGCTCTAAAAGATGAACGACCCTTATGAGAGTTGCGGCAACCTGTCCTGAAGATGCGCCACTATAGGCTGGGTGAACTAGCTATGGAGGTCTAAATTAATGACCTCTTCTATGCTGAAATTCCCCTCTATAAGGGGCACCACTGAAGCTACTTGATCCCTGAGGCCTCTTGGCCTCCCTCTCTTCATGCTCCTGCCTACGAACTGACTCAATATCCCGAGCAATGTCAATAATTTTCTCAAATGTAGCTCTAGACACTCCCTGCCTCGTTATCAAAATACTGAGCTGGTAAGTGAGACCATCTACAAACCTTCTGATCCTCTCCCTATTAGTAGGGACTAACTCAAAAGCGTTCCAAGCCAACTCAGAAAATCGGATCTCGTACTATGTAACTAATAGCTCTCCCTGGCGTAGCTGCTCAAACTTCCTGCGCTTCTTCTCTATGTGGGACTAAGGAACATACTTCTCCAGAAAGATTGTGGAGAACTGCTGCCATATGAGGGGTGCTGAACCAACCGGCCTACACCTCTCCAAAGCCTCCCACCAAGTGAAAGCAGCCCCAGCAAACTGAAATGTAGCAAATGAGACCCCACTAGACTCCAAGATACCAGTTGAAGTATCCTCTGACACTTATCTAGAAACCCTTGGGCATCCTCGCCATCTATACCGCTGAAAGTCGGAGGCTGAAGTTTGTTAAACCTCTCCAGCCTACGTTGCTCATCCTCGGGCATAGCAGGGACTACATAATCATGAACCGGGGCAACCAGATGAACTGGGGCTGCCCCGGATGCCTGAAGGCCCTGTACGACCTACTCTGGTGCCCGGGCAGCTGGAGTCTAAGTGCTTCCCCCCGACCTGAGAGGTAGCTGCGGTAGAAGACATAGTAACCACCTGAGCCAAACTAGTACACACTGTCAATATCTAAGCAAGAGTCTTCTGAAGACCCCGAATCATTATGGGCACTGCCGGTGCCTGAGCCTGTCCCGCTGGAGCACCCGCGACGGGAACCTGATCCAGAATGGTATGGGGATCCTCTAGTACTACCCTGGCTGCTGCATGGGCCTGTCCCCTACCTCTACCACGACCTCGACCACTCATGGGTCCAGCTGGTGCCTGGTCACCCTGATCCGTAGTGCGTGTCCTCACCATATGTGAGAGAATGAAACAACAGAAGTTTAGATTTCTAGAATCAATAGAATGGCACGACGGAATTTAATAATTGAGATTTTTCCTAAGAGTACTGTAGCCTCTTGAAGATAAGTACAGACATCTCCGTAATGATCTGCAAGACTCTACTAAACCTGCTCATGACCGTTGAGTCCTATGTAACCTGGTGCTCTGATACAAACTTGTCATGACCCCAAATCCTATCCGGCTGTGATGGCGCCTATCGTGGAACTAGGCTATCCACTATCACATAATTGCACATTTATTTAACAAAAATTCCCAAACTCAATAATAATATTATAAAAATCTACTAAGTCAACAATAACCATAATGAAATCCACTGTCTAACTATTCCCCGGAACTGGAGTCAATGATCATGAGCATCTAAGATATAAAACTAACTCTAAAAAAGTCATAAACCATGTCTAGGAACAAAATACTAATACTAATAGAGGAAGGGAAATGAAGAAGCTACGGACGCTGGACAGCTACCTCGAAATCCCGTAAAGCTGTTGATAACGAACGAATATAGCTACTGCTCCGCACTAGTACCTGGATCTGCACATAGAGGTGCAGGGAGTAACGGTGAGTACGCCAACTCAGTAGCAATGACAATAAATCAAGTCTGAATCATACGATACACACAACACAAATACACCAATTCACAACAGTAAAACACAGTGTCTGAGTGAAACACATATTTAATGCATGAGTGTGAAAAGCCATTTTTCTTATAAAATCCTTTGAACAAGTATATTTTCAATTGCTTATCAGTAAAACTCACAAAATTATCAGTAAAGAAGACTGAAGTGAATCATAATAAAGCTTTGTAAAATATCATTTAATTCCGCCTCTCAGGCCATATCAACACTCATATTTCATCACTCAGCACCTCACCATCACCCGATAACAGTCACTCAGCACCTCACAGTCCCTCACATCTCCCAATCACTCGTCACTTGGCACTCGCACTCGCACTCAGTAGGTACCGGCGCTTACTGGGTTTGTACAGACTCCGAAGGGGCTCTTTCAGCTCAAGCACTATCAATCAGCCAAATCATGGCAGTCATCACTCAGGCACTCGGCCTCACTCATATCATCAATATCCTCACAATATAGACTCTCAGCCTTACTCAGTCATTCACTCTCAACATTCCACTCAGGCCATAAATAAACATAGTTCTCGACCCAAAACAGTATCTCATTTTAAAGAAATGATATCAATATACTCTGAGTGTCAAAACAATTATTAAGAAAGACTGAGTGCAAAATCATAACATATGAAGTGAGGAGTATCAACAAAAACAGCCCCCAAGCGGTTAAACAGATCCACACTAGTCCCCAAACATGTCTTACAGCCCAAATATATCAAAAATATATCATACTATTAAGCGTAGGCTTTAAAAGAGGTTTCGCAACTCAATAGTTGCCATAAAAAGGAATATATTTCCAAATTCCCAATTTGTGCACTCCAAAACCGTGAAAGGATGCAAAGTCCGGGGTTTCATACCCTCAAGACAGAATTTAAAGACATTACTTACCTAAAACTATCCCAAAACCAACTCCACAACGCGTTTTCTCGAATCAACTTCTGAATGCTCCAAATCTATCAAGTTCAAATATTTTGATCATCAAATTATGCTAAAAGAATGCATTCCAATAGCAAAATATCGATTTTAAGCACAAAACCCGACCCCCCGGGCTCGCATCCTGGAACTCAAAAAACTTTATACCATAATGTTCTTTATCCTCTCACGAGTCCGTACATATAAAGAACTCGAAAATCGGAGTTCGTTTGACCCCTCAAATCATCCCTAAAAGGTCTCATAATCTCAAACCCTAATTTCACATATTTCTACTGATTTTCATGAATTAAACACTGTTAATTCAGTCCTTAATCACATATAATCCAGTTTTAGGGTCCAAAATTCTTACCTTAATGAAGAACAGTGATTTCCTCTCCTCAAATCGCCTCAAAAGCTCTCTTCCCGTTCAAAAATGGTGGAAAAGTGATTAATGGTCGCAGAGGGTTTAAATATAAACTGCCCAGTTATTCTTCAATGCGAACGCAGATCCCCTCCCGCATTCGCGGAGTACAAAAACCTCCAGGCCTCAATTTCCTCTTCGCGATCGGGATCACCTGCCCGCGTACACACTGCCCAGCACCCCTAGATCTTCGCGATCACACCCCAGGCCCGTGAACGCATAGAACAAATGGCATGGGGTCCCTCAGATGGTTCTAACCCCACACGAACGCACCTCCTTACCCGCGTTCGCAGATGCCAGACCGCTTAACTATCCGCATTCACACTTCACCCTTCACGAATGCACAGAAGGAAAATTCCCAGCTCCCCAAATTCCCCTATGCGAACGCGAGGTCCCTTCCACGAACGCATACAGTAAAATCCCTTTGCAGAAACACCAGCAGAACAACCTTCCTCTAAGGCAGGAAAATGTCTGTTAACCATCCAAAATCAATCCCGAGCCCCTCGGAACCCCAACAAAATTTACCAACACATTATAAATGATCGTTCAAACTTTTTTTCACTCTCGGAACACCAAAAAAACATCAAAACACCAAAATCACATCAGATTCAAGCCTAAAACTTTCAAATTTTTAAATACCACCAACGATGACGAAACTATCCAAACCAACTTTGATTGACCTGAAATTTTGCAGACATATCCAAAATGACATTACGAACCTGTTCCAACTATCGGAATTCCTTTCCGACCCCGATAGGTTATTTCCACTGCCAACCAGAAATTGCCAACAACTAGATTTTGCAAACTCAAACCTAATTCTACACCGGACATCACAAAAATATTGTGGACACACTCTGATGTTTTATACATCAATACCACACAAGATGGGGGTAATTTGTGTGATGTCCAATTTTCGAGTGCTGTAGTTATAGAAGGACCAGGTTCTTCTAGGTGTTCCAACTTCTATAGTTTGCAAAACAATAATTGCATAAATAAAAGAACACATCAATTTTACGTGGAAAACACCCGGCTCAAAAGGTGAAAAAACTACGACCTACTACTCAGTAGGATTTTCTCCAAACACTTCACTACAACTCTGAGCCAACAACATTTACAAAATAAACTCTTTTTTAAACCTAAGGATTAACTCTAACCCTTATAACAACACGCCACAGGATGTTGTGACTACGTCAAGTTAAATCTAACTTGAATGATACAACTCAAATAACTAGTACAATTTTCTTCTAAGAAAGCTGAAAAAGGTACAATTTTAGTCCATCTACTACAATAAACTAGACTAAAAGACAACATATTGAACTGGTTCTTCTAGCTGGTTCAAGTAGCTCCAGATTCACACTCTCTAATTTGGCTCGAACTACTTGCCAAATTTCTTCATGAATTTTGCTCTCAACTCTAGATAAATTTCTGCTTTGGTGCATCTATATACAATAAGAACAATCTGTAATTTATAGGAGTTAGTAGATAAGGATTTAACTAGAATCCTAATACAACTCTTTCTTGCTAGAAGAGTTCTAGTCAAACTCAACTCCTAAATTCTTCCTTATCTATAATTCTGTTCTTATTGAATAAGGAATCCTTCTCCAATTTCATTTTTGCAATCTTTTCGATCAGAAGATATCTCAATTTCACCAGAATACGTTTATCTCCTGCATGTGCATCTCATATGCCTTTGAATCTGCTCGTTTATGTCACTTGTGACGGACCTGGTTCATCTCGGAGTTCCTTTGTCAATCATCAAAACTATTTCTTTTGTTGGGCTAACAAATTCCCCCTTTTTGATGATGACAAACTTTGTGCTTCAGGCCTGTTTCATCTTAGTCCAACAGTGACATATATTATAGTATTAAGCATTTATTGTAACAACCCGACCGTTCGTTTTGAGATCTAGCGCGTCGTTCAACGGTTTGAAGTCATGAGCAGCTCCATTTCAGGTATTATGACTCGTAGACATGGTCAGAGTTGAATTCCGGGAAGTTCAGAGTCAAATTGAAAAGAAAATTCTCATTTCAAAAGCCTTAAGTTGGAGAAATTGACTAAGGTTGGAATTTTGAGTAAACGACCTTTGAATCAGGATTTGAAGGTTCCTGCAGCTTCGTATGATGATTTCAGACTTGGGCCTATGTCCGGATTGGGTTTTGGATAACCCGGGAGTGTTTCAGTGTGTTTTGGCTTGAAGAGCATTTCAATGATATTGATGTCCATTTGGGATTCCAAGCCTGGGAATAGCTCCGTATGGTGATTCTGGAGTTGGGAGCACGATCGGAAGTGAATTCAAATGTCCGTAGGTCATTTTGAAGTCATTTGGCTAAAGATAGAAATTTGAAGGTTTTTGAGAAATCCGACCTCAAGTAGAAATTTTGATATCGGGGTCGGAATGAGATTCCGGAAGTTGGAGCAGGTCTGTAATGTCGAATATGACTTGTGTGCAAACTTTTGGGTCAATCGGACGTGATATGATAGGTTTCAACATCGGATGTAGAAGATTGAAATTTCAAGTTCTTAAAGTTTGAATTTTAGTGTGATCCGTCATTTTGATGTTGTTTGATGTGAATTGAGGCCTCAAGCAAGTATGCATTATGTTTTGGAGCAGGTTGGTGTAATTGGACAAGGTCCTGGGGGCCTCGGGTGGATTCCGGGTGGTTAACAGATCAAGTTGTGAGTTTGAAGAAGTGCTGAGATTGCTATCATCTGGTGTGACCGCACTTACGAGGATTTGGCCGCAGATGCGAGATTTTGGTGGCTTGGCTGGGAGCGCAGGTGCGATGTAATTTTCTCACCTACGAAGGTACAGATACGGACAATGGGGCGCAGGTGCGAGTTTTGGCTGGAGCTGAAGAAGCCGCAGGTGCGGGAGTTTGGGAGAACATGCGGGAGGCAGGTGCATAGATTAGATCGCATGTGCGAATATAGGCCTAGGCAGAATGTTTTAAAACCGAGATTCTTGGCTCATTTTCTCCCATTATTCTTTGGTTTGGACGACTTTGAGGAGCTTCAAGAGGTATTTTCATCATACATTACTAGGTAAGTAATTTCTTCATGTTTTCAAGTTAAATACAAAGTTTATGCATGGAATTAGACATGGAAATTAGTAGGAAATTGGGCTTTTTGGAGAAAAAACCTAAAAATTATAATTTGGATTTTTACCACGAATTGAGCATGAATATATGAGTAAAATGATATATTTGAGTTAGTAAAGCTATGGGTAGAGTTTATCTTCGAGAAATTTTGGTATCCAGGCACGTGGGCCTGAGGGAATTTTTGTCAATTCCTTGAGCGGAGATAGGAGTTTATATAATCTGAATTGTTGCAAATACAAGAGTGAATTTTTATTTCCTTTCCTGTTATTTGGTTAGTTTTGGGGCGTTGTGCATCAATTGGAGTCGTCGAGAGGGCTTGGAAGCCGGTTATGGAATTTCAGAGCGAGGTAAGTCTCCTTTCTTACTTTGCGAGGGTGAATTGTCTCCCTAGGTGAACTAATTAAATATGTGCTACTATCTGCGAGGGCTACGTACGCACGAGGTGACGAGAGTCCATGCGTAGCTACTATTATGCTATGTCAGGGTGGTCTAGGACCCACTAGTATGCCTTACATGTTGTACATGTGATCCTTCCAATAATATTAGACTGTTAAAAAGACTAGAGTGTACCTTTCTTAATCATTTAGAAAGAGAATTGATTCCTCCGTGGATAATTGTATTCCTGATAAGGTTATATTATTTAATATTATTAAACTTGGCAAATGAGTTTCAAAACAAAGATATAAATGCTATTTTTGGTGTTCCTTTAAGAAGAATTTTACCACTTTCCTGAGTAATTGCTTTCTTGATAAAAATGTGGACGTATTGTGTGAATATGTGTATCTATGGGTGCCTGAGTCGCCTGTATGATTCGCGAGCAGGTTAACCCTTTATTTATGAATAACCGCGTCACATGATCGATTCGCGAGCGGGGCAGATAGATGCATCTATGGTTTGAGCCGTTCGACCCTCGGCAGTGCACAGTTTTTTATTGTTGGTCCGCACCGTTTGACCCTCGGCATTGCTTGCGCATGATATTTACTGCATATTTGCTGTGATTTTACTTGATTATTGGCCTGGAAATTTTAAGTTGTCGACTGAAATGACAGAGATTTAAAGTTATTAAAATTTTAGAAGAATTTGTTATTAAAATTTTACTTGTTATTTGATTAAATCATCCATGTTTGATTATTCGTTATTGAAATGACGGAGATTTAAAGTGTTAAATGTGGAAGGGTTGATAGTATTTATTCCTGATTTTAATAAATTGCCTCTGACATTCATGCTTAGTGTCTCACTTGATTATACTAAATTGACCTCTAGCAAGTGTCAAATCGACCTCTCGTCACTACCTCTCTGAGGTTATGTGGGATACTTACTGAGTACACGTTGTTTTCGTACTCATGCTACACTTGCTGTGCATTTTTATTGCACAGGTACTTTCATAGCGATGTGGCTGGTTTGGAGACTTAGGCGATCTGCATCATCCAGAGGCGATCCGCAGCTGACAGAGTCTCCCTCATATTGTATTTATTTTATTTTAAATTCCTTTTCCAATTTGTATTTCGGACAAGCTTTGTAGTATTTGTGAAATTCATAGAATTTGCTCATGCACTTGTGACACCGGGTTCTGGGATGTGTATGGGATGTATTTTATAAAAATGGATTATTAAACTGTCATATTTACTTAACGAATTTTTTTGTTTAGTTATTACGTAATAAGTTAAAGGTAATCATTTCAAAAAAGGTTAAAACATGAATTTATTTAAACTAATTAATGATTGGCCTGTCCGACGCCATGAGGACTTTAATAGATTTTGTGTTGTGACAACATGGTATCGGAGAACTAGGTTCCCTTAGGTCTCACGATTCATGAGCAAGTCTAGTATAGTCTTGTGGATCGGTACAGAGACGTATGTTCTTATCTTCGAGAGGCTACAGGGCTGTTAGGAGTACTTCAGTACTTGATTCCTCATTGTTCGATTTGATTCCTTTAAGGCTTATGCCTATGTTTCATCCTACTCAATCTTATACGTCATGGAGTGATGTCTACGAATCGGGAATTTGAGGAATTAAAATGGTGCTACAGATATGATGCGAGATGTTTTCCATGTATAATTTGTTGGGGCTGTTGTTATGGCCCTGCAGAAGGATAATATGTTGTTTAAGCTTAGTAGCTGTGTTTCTGAGAGCCTTGAGGTTATGCTCAGGTTGTGATGATGTTTACGATTGGTTATCGCGCGATGTCAATATGATGATAGAATGCTTGCCCATATGTTGAGTCCTGATGAATGGTTTGAAGGGAGGTCTTCTCAGAGTGTGATTTCGAGATTTTGGTATTTTAGTTCCGGCAGAGGAAAGGTATTTGGATTATGAATGGCCCGGTTAGGGTTGATAAAGTAGTAAGACTTGGTGTTTTCAAGTAAGGTGGAGTATTCACCTATGATGTGTTATCGTCGTCCTTGATCGAATGGAATGTGTTAAGTTCGTCAGTGCCATGGTTTCTTCGACTGCATGGGGTCAATGTATTGTGAAGAAGTATTGAAGAATGTGGTTGGTAGAGACTCTAAGGTGCGGTGGTTCAATACTGGATAAGTGTTGATAATGAAGGCAGCTCGAGATAAATGATCTTCGGAGAATTTGAAGTTGTGATGAACTGCTTGTTTAAGAGCTGCAGAGAATGATATTGAATTGTGGCAGCAATTGGGCAGCATACGATGAAGATATGTGAAAAGTGCTAGGCGGTGGTTCCCTTTTCTAAAAGGCCAGGTGTAAGGAACGGAAATCAGATAGTTGTTTAAAGGAATGAGATTAACAAGTAGGAGAGTGGCAGCGTAGCACAGGAGTTCAGTGGTAAGACAACTGCCTATCTTGAGGGAAAGTTTGAGACTTTTAGTTGATGGTGATTGGTTCTACGAGCTTAAGTTGAAATATGGGTTATTTTGGCGGAAGGTTGGATACAACAGGGAGGAGTTGTTAGGAATGAAGGACACAATGTGGAAGTGAATTTGAAGATGTTGTAGCGCATTTGATAGACGTCCATGAGGAGCGGACGGACTAGTAAAGTTGTAGAGGAAGAAGGGCGCATGATAATGTATCGATGTTGTAGAGAGTGTGCAGTACATCGTCGTTGGAAGGTGTCAGTTGGTGATTTCCATAGGTGGGTTATCTCCTATGAATAGGTTAGCGGTCGTGTCTTTGGGAAGTTTCTGTGAGGGATTCTAGTGGCTATTCGGTAAAAGGCAGAATGTGTGAATGATGCTAGAGAATGTGAGTATTTAGGGAATGCGGACAGAGGAATTCGGAAGAACTGGATGGATTGGTTAAGAAAAATCATGTTAACAAAGGAGAAAGGATCTCAGCAGGGTCTAGAGTGGTGCAATGAGTAGCTTCGGGCTAAGTGGGGGATTCCCACCACATGCAGTTGGGTTGCAGGATTGTGTTATCATTGGGTTACGGATTGTCGGCGTGTTGGAAAGTTATTTGAGCTAAGGGGAAAGGAGTAAAATGGTCATCGTGCGTTTGATTTGATGAATGTGTGCAAAAGTTGGCCCTGTCGGACCAGGGTAAAGCTTTGAAAGATTCAGAATTTATGCTTAAGGCATAGGCGAGTTGTAAGGGTAGTGACTCAGTCATGTACTTCATTGAAAGGATGTTCATGTGCTAGAAGAGCCTTGGAGTTGATTGTATTCGGGGCTAGTCAGAGTGGGTGACTCTCAATAGTGCTCCTAGTAAATTCGAAAGTTAAGAATACGACATTTAAGGGTTTCAGGCAGCAGTATGATTAAGAGTCGAGCTTTTGCAGTATAATTCCTGAGAAAGGGAAAATAATTGGAGTGTTCTATGTTATTTTTAGCGTGCAAGATAGTATTGGAGGAGTGAGAGAAATAAACTCTGGGTTGTAGAAAGATTATCAGGAGGGTATGAGACGGGTTGTGGGACTTAGGAAGCATGGTCTCGTGAATCAAGGTCACTCGGGATGAGTGAGGGTTGAGTTGCTATGAGTTGAAGGAAGTTACTATTATTCCTGAGGCAATTAAAGATAATTAAAAGAAGATAGATTGATTAGCCATGGTTGAAATGGCACATGTACGTCAGTGATCAGTTTCGTCAGTGTAATTAAATTATGCATGTGGTTTGGGCCGGTATGTGCGGGGCTTGTTGGCCATCTTAATAGATTTCATGTGGGAGTAGAGTGCTATGGCCTGTCATCTGTCGGCAGATCCCAGAAGGTTTATGTTGGTTCAAACCACTACTTAAGGATTTGCATGTTGGGTGATTGTGAGAATTCACCTGAGTGTTGTTATTGTTCTCTTGAATTTAGGTAAGTAAGAGGTTCCTATATGATGATTGTTCTCTTGAATTGAGGTAAGTAAGAGGTTTCTATATGATGAGGTATTTCCTCTGTTAGTGGTTCAAGAGTTATGATGGAATTCTTGCGCAATCTCATATTAGCATGTTAGGTGCAGTAAACAGTGTGTAACTGGGAGTAAGAATCGAGATTGCGGTTCGGTGTTAACAAGGATGTTATGAGCTCGAATGAGAAAGAAAAAGTGATTTGAAAGTTCAAAGTGAGCTGGTGTTGTCTTCAGTGTCACCTGAGATCGATATTCGGTAGAAGAAGCTTTGCATCCTAGTTATGGGTTCTTGATTTGTTTTACAGCGTTAATATGGCCAGTGGTGGATGTGCAAACTTGTTACCTTGTGTGGAAGGTCGTGGGAGTGTGACCACGTGAAGATGGTCTAAGTGTGATAGATATTCACCTGATTGATTGAAGATTTAGACCAAGTGTAAGGAAGTGCAATATTGCTTGTTTGAAAATTTATGCCAGGAAGGCGTTCGGTCAAGCTGGTTGTGGATTGTGGGGTGTTGTCCCGACTATGATGCTTGTTCTTGCCTGTTATGAGAGGAAGTAGGTTATTTTGGACCCAGGTAAGGCTATCAACCTAGTTCATTGCGAGCAGAATCGGCCTGAAGTGTATGAATGGATTTAAACAAGATTATGGGCTTCATGCGCGTCAGATGTGTTCATTTAAGTTTGGCGCTCCTCAAGGAGGGGTGTTGGAATATCAGGTGTTGTTACGTCTTCGTCAAATTCATGTGATATTATGATTGTTCCGCGTGAGTTGTGAAACGGCTTGATAATTTCTTATCTTTGGAGGTCCCGCGTAGTGATGATGTTATATGAAGTGGATAGCTCCTGAGATCAAGAGTATATATATATATATATATATATGTATATATATATATATATATATATATATGTATGTATATATAGATATATATATATATATATATATATATATTTCACCTCAGTTGTGCTCGAGTTTTCGTAGTGTATGGCTCTATCAGTCTCCCCAAGATGGTATTATGCACTTACCGTGCTTATGATCGATATTCACTAATTTGTAATAGCAAGCAATTCAGCTCCGTGTATATTTCCTTATGTGAATTTTATGATGGGATGGGGTGGCACGCCGCCACGGGTATGTTATTTGAATCGGGTTGCACGCCGCAATAGTGTGATGATGAGTACGGTTCCCTATATCTATTTTTCTTATGTTATACTTCTTATTTTCTAAGGGAAGTCCATATTAGTTGCGTGAGTCGAGTAGTCCTTTCCTGAGTCATTTCCTTATGTATCATGTTTGAATTGTGGCCTATTGGCTTCGTGTGAGATTGTTGGTCATGTCTGGGGTGATTGGTTGTTTGAACAATTCATACTGGGTGAGACGAGATCTTTGGATCAGGGATCTAGTGCGATAAGATTTTGTGAAATACATTGAAGGATAGTTACCCTTATTGGTTTGTAATGAGATGATTGTCTTATACAAGAGGAATGATTCCATGTTTGGTTAACTCTGCAATTGGTAAGAAATTTCTACGCATCTCTTCCGTTGCGGTGGTATTTCCAGCATTATATTAGGATGTGTATATATATATATATATCATGAGGTGCATTGGGAGCATCATATTCGTGGAATTTTGGCTATTAAGGTTTAGAGAGTGTCATTGTGGTCAGAAGATGAATTATGCAGCGCATGGTGCTAATTCAGCAAGGGTATGCAGTCATGTTCTGGTATATCGTGTGGTAGTTGATACGGTGTTTATATATTGGAACTAGGCTTGCAGAAAAATTTTAGGTGTTGGAACTGGATTCTGGGCTTATTATGTGGATAAAAGAAGAAATATTCAGATTTGATCAAGCTAATGTACTAAACTGGGTTGTAGTAGCACGGGCAGGTGCACGAGGTGTTAAACAGTGATTTCAGATAACTATAGAGCAGTTCTTAGCACGTTCGAGGACGAACGTCTATTTAAGTGGGGGAGAATGTAACGACCCAACCGTTCGTTTTAAGCTATAGCACGTCGTTCACCGGTTTGAAGTTATGAGCAGCTCCACTTCAGGTATTATGACTCGTAGGCATGGTCGGAGTTGAATTTCGGGAAGTTCGGAGTCAAATTGGAAAGAAAATTCACATTTCAGAAGCCTTAAGTTGGAGAAATGGGCTAAGGTTGGATTTTGAGTAAACGACCTCCGAATCAGGATTTGAAGGTTCCTACAGGTTTGTATGATGATTTTGAACTTGCGCGTATGTCCGGATTGGTATTTGGATAACCCGGGAGCGTTTCGGTGTGTATTGTGGAAGTCAGCATTTTTGAAGAAATTTCCTAAGTATGGCTTGAAGCGCATTTCAGTGATATTGATGTCCGTTTGGGATTTCGAGCCCGTGAATAGCTCCACATGGTGATTCTGGAGATGGGAGCGCGATCGGAAATGAATTCAGATGTCCGTAGGTCATTTTGAAGTCATCTGGCTAAAGATAGAAATTTGAAAGTTTTTGAGAAATCCGACCGGAAGTGGAAATTTTGATATCGAGGTCGGAACGCTATTCTGGAAGTTGGAGTAGGTCCGTAATGTTGAATAAGTCTTGTGTGCAAAATTTGGGTTCATTTAGACGTGATTTGATATGTTTCGATATCGCATGTGGAAGTTTGAAATTTCAAGCTCTTAAAGTTTGAATTTTAGTGCGATCCATGGTTCGATGTTGTTTGTTGTGAATTGAGGCCTCGAGAAAGTACGCATTATGTTTTGGAAGTAATTGGACAGGGTCCCGAGGGCCTCGGGTGGATTCCGGGTGGTTAACGGATCAAGTTTGGAGTTCGAAGAAGTGCTGATATTGTTGGCATCTGGTGTGACCGCACCTGCGTGGATTTAGCTGCAGGTACGGTATTGGCGCCGCAGGTGCGAGATTTTGGTGGCTTGGCTGGGAGCGCAGGTGCAATGTAATTTCCGCACTTGCGAAGGCGTAGATGCGGACAATGGGGCGCAGGTGCGAGTTTTGGCTGGAACTAAGGAAGCCGCGGGTGCGGGAGCTTGGCCGCTGCTGCAGGAGCACAGGTGCGAAGACTGGATCGCAGGTGCGAAAATAGGCCTGGGCAAAATGTTTTAAAACCGAGATTCTTGGATCATTTTCTCCCATTTTTCTTTGGTTTGGACGATTTTGAGGAGCATCAAGAGGAATTTTCATCATGCATTACTAGGTAAGTAATTTCTTCATATTTTTAAGTTGAATACAAGGTTTATGCATGGAATTAGACATGGAAATTAGTAGGAAATTGGGATTTTTGGAGGAAAAACCTAGAAATTGTAATTTGGATTTTTACCACAAATTGAGCATGAATATTTGAGTAAAATGTTATATTCGCTTTAGTAAATATATGGGTAGAGTTTATCTTCGAGAAATTTCAGAATCCGGGCACGTGGGCCCGAGGACATTATGGTCAATTCCTTGAGTGGAGATTGGAGTTTATATAATCTGAATTGTTGCAAATATTAGAGTGAATATTCATTGCCTTGCCCATTATTTGGTTAGTTTTTGGGAGTTGTGCATCAATTGGAGTCGTCGGGAGGGCTTGGAAGCCAGTTATGGAATTTCGGAGCAAGGTAAGTCTCCTTTCTAACTTTGTGAGGGGGAATTGTCCCCCTAGGTGAATTAATTAAATATGTGTTACTATCTGTGGGGGCTACGTACGCACGAAGTGACGAGAGTCCATGCGTAGCTACTATTATGCCATGTCCTGGTAGTCTAGGACCCACAAGCATGCCTTGCGTGTTGTACATGTGATCCTGCCAATAATATTAGACTGTTAATGCTATTGAATTGATAATTTATTTCCTAAGAAGACTAGAGTGTACCTTTCTTAATCATTTAGAAAGAGAATTGATTCCTCAGTGGATAATTGTATTCCTGATAAGGCTATATTATTGAATATTATTAAACTTGGCAAATGAGTTTCAAAACAAAGATTTAAATGCTATTTTTCGTGTTCCTTCAAGAAGAATTTTACCACTTTCCTGAGTAACTGCTTTCTTGATAAAAATGTGGACTTATTGTGTGAATATGTGTACCTATGGGTGCCTGAGTCCCATGTATGATTCGCGAGCAGGATAACCCTGTATTTATGTATAACCGCGTCGCATGATCGATTCGCGAGCGAGGCAGATAAATGCATCTATGGTTCGAGCCGTTCACCGTCGGCAATGCATAGTTTATTATTGTTGGTCTGCGTCGTTCGACCCTCGGCATTGCTTGCGCATGATATTTACTGTGTATTTGCTGTGATTTTACCTGATTACTGGCCTGGAAATTTTAAGTTGTTGACTGAAATGACAGAGATTTAAAGTTATTAAAATTTTGGAAGAAGTTGTTCTTTCCCATTGATTATTTGTTATTTGATTAAATCATCCATGTTTGATTATTCATTATTGAAATGACGAAGATTTAAAGTGTTAAATGTTGAAGGGGTTGATATCATTTATTCCTGATTTTAATAAATTGTCTATGACATTCATGCTTAGTGTCTCACTTGATTATACTAAATTGACCTCTAGCAAGTGTCAAATCGACCTCTCGTCACTACCTCTCTGAGGTTAGGCGGGATACTTACTGAGTACACGTTGTTTTTGCACTCATGCTACACTTGTTGTGCATTTTTATTGCACAGGTACTTTCATAGTGATGTGGCTGGTTTGGAGACTTAGGCGAGCTGCATCATCCGGAGGCAATCTGCAGCTGACGGAGTCTCCCTCATATTGTATTTATTTTCAGTTTAAATTCCTTGTCCAATTAGTATTTCGGACAAGCTTTGTAGTATTTGTGAAATTCTTAAAATTTGCTCATTCACTTGTGACACCAGGTTCTAGGATGTGTATCGGATGTATTTTATAAAAATGGAATATTAAACTGTCGTATTTACTTAACAGATTTTTTTGTTTAGTTACTACGTAATAAGTTAAAGGTAATGATTTCAAAAAATGTTAAAACAGGAATTTATTTCAACTAATTAATGATTGGCTTGCCTGACGATGGTTTCTAGCGCCATCACGACCTTAATATATTTTGGGTCGTGACATTTATCATAAAGAACCAGGTTCATTAGGTTATAAATATCACATGTTCAGAGCACAACCTATCTTCCCCTTTTTGGCATCTTCGAAAAGTTGCAAATTTTTTTTTGTAAATCTCGAATTTTAACACTTACTCATAGCCATTTAGGCAACTGCATATGAAATCATGGATTAAACATCAATAATCAAATAAGAATTCAAACTATCAAAAAATAAAGATGTTGAATAAGGCAAAAAGCATCATATTTCATTGATAGAGCGAATACGATTCAACCACAATCCACAAAATAAAACAAAACAGCTAAAACATGAGCAACAAACAAAAATTTTGAATCTCGGTCACTGAAAGTTCTAGGCAGGCTTGGAAATTAAGGCTTGGAAAAACTGCAGACCTGGTTCATTTAGCCAAGATGGATGGTTCAACAGACTTAGAAATAGATGAAGACTTCTTTGAGGAAGTCTTGGCTTTCTTGGGCTTAGTGGTCTGAACCTCTTGTCACATCTCCTTTTTCCTCCAGTAAGGGTGGATTAGGGAGTTTTTCCAATTAAAGTGACATTATTCGAATTTGGGATTTTTTATTAATTTTTTAGAGTCGCCACCCGGAATTTTTACGGTGTTCCGAGGCACCATTTATTTATTTGAAAATCCCAAATCAAGGAAATTTTGACTCTGTTTAAAAAGTCTGCGAACCACAAATTCGGGTAAGGAATTATGTTAACCCGGGAGAAGGTGTTAGACACTCCCGGATTCCGTGGTTCTAGAAAAAAATACTCACAGCAGCAACGCCGCCAATATAAACACAAAGTTAACTAAAATATTAAACAACATCAATTCATGCCTAAGTTTATTCAAGCTCAAAAAAGCATAATAACCAATACTAATTAAAGGAACGGTTAAATACTGACCTTTATATTGATGAACAAAGCTGACAATTTACAACTCAATCAGAACAAATAGAGCGACGGTCGTCGGACTAAAGTACTGAAGCTGCTATTTGAAAAGATAGAGAGCTTGTTCTCAACAGGAGCGAAAACGACCACGGACGGAACTTCGTCGGCAACCTCGAAAATGACCAACAACTGCTCGTCCTCAATTTATGGCTGCGTTGTAAAGAGGAGTGAGTTCGGCGGCAAAATTGGCAGCAATTTGAGCTGCTGTTTCAGGGACAGTATTTCAGCTCGTTTTTGGGTGATTATGGACTGTTTTCCAGCTGATTTTAGGACCGTTTGATATTTTTTTTCCCGGCAGCTTTTGAAATATTTTTTGAGCTGGTTTTTGGCTCATTTATTAGCTGGTTTGGGGATTGTTTTTGCAGCTGCTTCAGCTACATTTATGGGTTGTTAGGAGATGATTCAAAGAGTGCTTAATGGATGAAGCAGTGAAACTTCAAAGCTGGTTTTTATGGCTATTTCTTTTACTTGTTTTTCAGCTAAGTTTTTGGGTAGTGTTGGAAGGTTTTGGCGGCTTTGGCGTTGTTGGTTCACGACTGAACTTGTCACGACCCAAAATCCAAAATAGGTCATGATGGCGCCCAACACCAGAGTCAGGAAAGCCAACAGTTGTTTACTAGTGAGATTATCCTTATTTAACATACCAAACCCACATATTCCCAAAGTTTTAAGCTTAGATAATTTTAATAAAAGCGGAAACATTAACCAACTTTAAGTAAATACAGCCACAATAATCATGATCCAATATATACAGTCCCAAAATAAAGAGTCTACTATGTGCGTGCGAGGAACTAGTGTCACACGTCAACAGGTGAACTAGTAGAATTTAAAAAAGATGATACAAATTGTACTGCTGTCTGAGAGAAGTAGACAGAAATAAACAAAAGATAACTCCATAGCACTGCTGAGAATCGCCAATGGAGACAGCTCACCATAGAGTCAGGTCCAGAATATATGTCAAGCTCCGGTCGGATAACCAGAAACACCAGCCTTAGAACATGTACAATTAAGTACAGAATTGCAGCATGAGTACATAAATATATATGTAACCAGTGAGTATCCCGCCTAACCTCGAAAAGGTAGTGACGAGAGGTCGACATGACACTTACTAAGGTCCAACATTATAATTTAACAGAATATAATAGAAACAGTAGGCATGTAAAGACAGTGAAGCAACAAGTATACATGTAAGATACTGAAATCTAGGGAAAATACTGGGAATAAATACAACAATTACCACTTCACTTTTTCCCCAAATATCTATTAGATCAATATCCGTGAATGTAGTGACAAATAAATCATACGCATGCAGGGTAGGGACAACCAGCCGGAGTCATAAGATAGTCATGCCCGTGCACTGTCGAGGATCGAACGGCCCGTACCAAAAGTGAACCTCTCCAAAAAGTACTCACATCTATGCACTGTCGAGGATAGAACTGGCAGTACCAAAAGTTCTTCTCTCAACCTCTCTATGCACTGCCAAGGATCGAACGGCCCGTACCAAAAGTGCGTCTCTCAATCCCTCTCTATGCACTGCCAAGGATCGAACGGCCCGTACCAAAAGTGCGTCTCTCAATCCCTCTCTATGCACTGCCGAGGATCAAACTGCCCGTACCAAAAGTGCATCTCTCAATCCGCCGTGGCGTATGGCCCGTTCCCACTAGAGTGAGAGAAATGACACTCCACTCGCGGAATGTAAATTGCGAAGCGGTCACATGCACACACATTATTCCTTTTTGAAATAGAATACTTTTCAGTGAAACAATTTCTTACAAGTTTTTCTCAAATTTCATAACTTCGGGGAAATAAGCAACATGTAACGTTAATTCATTAAGAATATAGTTCAAATTAAGTAAAACACAAGGCATGATGTGGGCCAAACTACCAGGACATAATAGTAATAGTCACTACGTACGAACTCTCGTCACTTTGTACGTACGTTAGATCACATAGGGGGACAATTCCCCCTTACAAAGTATCACATACAGCATTTAAATCACCTATGGGGACAATTCCCCCTTACAAGGTTATAAAGGAGACTCACCTTGCGTCAAATTTACTCCCCGGACCGAGAACGCGCCAAAATTCCGAACTCTACCCCCGAGGACTCGCAACTAGCCAAATATGGTACAATGATATCAATGCATGCTCAAAGTAGGGAAATTATCCTATTTATTCAATAATTCAACATTCTTGAAGAATTCCCAAAATCCAACTTTCGAAGAAATCGCTCACCCGAAGCCTAAGGATCGTTAATATACGATTTCTACTTGGATTTATAGCAATAAACGGGTAATTCATCAATTTCTCTAGAACCCTAAATTACTACCCAATTCTTGATTTTTCAATGATTTAGTAGTTGATTTAGCTAGAAGTTCATGAATTAAACTAGTGTTGAGGTGGAATTAACTTACTTTGAAAGTAGCTAGGTTGTGGTGAGTTCTTCCCAAGCTCGAAATACTCTAATGGTTGAGGAAAATGAATGAAGGGGGTGAAATCCCGAGTTTCAAAGAGTATATAGTGCCTGGCCTACAGAGATTCTACACCTGCGGCTCGGGGATCGCAATTGCGGTCTCGCGCCTGCGAGCTGGGCTCGCACCTGCGAAACTGGACGGGAAGGGCTGGGTTCGCACCTGCGGAGGGATGGTCGCACCAGCAGTTCCGCTCCTGCAGACTTTTGTCCGCACCTGTGAGAAAGGGGGACCTCACCTGGGGTCTCACCTGCGATGCTTGGGATCGTATAAGCGGTGTCGCACCTGCGACTGGGCAACCGCACCTACGGTCACACCAGATAAGGTGCACCAGCTGCTATTTTAGCTGGTTTTTATCCACATTGGGTGCTCGGGAGGCCCCTGGGCCCACTCGAGCCCTCGTCCAAATATATCAACAATTCCCAAATGATAATACAGACTCGCTCGAGCTTTTAGAACACTCAAAACAACGCTAAAACTCAAAATCACACCTCAAAACCCCAAGAACCAAACTTAGGAACATTAAGTTTTGTAGACTTCGCTAACAACGCACCGAGCCGACCCTATACTACTCGGAAAGGCACCAAATTTTGCAGGCAAGTCATAAATGACGTAAAGGAACTATTCCCGATCTCCGAATTCCATTCGGACCTCGATAACTCAAATAATCGTCCAAAACCACAATAGGAACCTAAGGAACTCCTTATTTCAATATTGGGCGCTGAAACGCTCTCAGGTCATCAGAAACCCATTCCGAGCATACGCCCAGGTCCAAAATCATCACACGAAGCTACCGAAACTGATGAAACTCGATTCCGAGGTCGTTTACCCAAAATGTTGACCGATGTCAAACCTGACCTTAAAGGCCAACCTTAAGGAACCAATTGTTCCTGTAGCACTCTAAACACCTCTGAATCCCGGACAACCAATCCCAACAATTCATAAATCATAAAAAAGCCGCTATGGGAAGATTAATTTAGGGGAACGGGGTCCGATAACGCAAAACGACCGGTCGGGTCATTACATTCTCCACCTCTTAAACAAACGTTCATCCTCGAACGGGTCTAGAATCATACCTGAAGTGTTGAATATATGTGGATATCTTCTCCGTTTGTCCTCCTCGGACTCCCAGGTCGCCTCCTTAACTGGATGGCCCTTCCACTGGACCTTTACGGTAGAAACACTCTTGGACATCAACTGGCGGTCCTGTCTATCAATAATAGCAACTGGCTCCTCCTCGTAACCCAACCTCTCATCCAACTGAATAGTGCTGAAATCAACCACGTGAGAGAAGTCGGTGTGCTACCTCCGAAGCATGGATACATGAAATACTGGATGAACTCCTGATAAACTGGGAGGCAAGGCCAGCTCATAAGAAGCTACCCAACTCGCCTCAACACCTCGAACGGACCTATAAATCTCGGGCTCAGCTTTCCGTTCTTTCCAAACCTCATAATACCCTTCGTAGGCGAGACTTTCAACAGGACTCTTTATCCCTCCATAAATGATACATCACGCGCCCTTTGATCCGCGTAACTCTTCTGTCTGGACCGTGTTGTACAGATCCTCTCCTGAATCAACTTCACTTTCTCCAAGGCATCCCTCACCAGGTCGGTGCCATATAACTTAGCCTCGCCAGGCTTAAACCACCCGATAGGAGAACGACATAGCCGACCATACAAAGCCTTAAATGGTGCCATTTCAGTGCTCGACTGAGAACTATTATTGTAAGCAAACTCGGCCAAAGGCAAGAACTGGTCCCATTGACCTCCGAAGTCAATCACACATGCGTTGAGCATGTCCTCCAATATCTGAACTGTACGCTTCGACTGAACATCAGTCTGAGTGTGAAATGTTGTGTTGAGGTCTATCTGTGTGCCCATCTCACTATGCAATGCTCTCCAGAAGTGCGAGGTGAGCTGAGGACCTCGATATGATACAATGGACAGCGGCACACCATGCAACCGAACTATCTCCCGGGTGTAGATCTGGGCCAACCTCTCAGAAGTATATATGGTAGCTACTAGAATGAAATGCGCCGATTTGATCAATCTATCCACAATGACCCAAACCGTGTCAACCTTTTGCAAAAGTCCGAGGCAACCCAACCACGAAGTCCATAGCGATGCGCTCCCATTTCCACTCAAGAATGGACATCTGCTGAAGTAGGCCTCCTAGCGTCTGGTGCTCATACTTCACCTGCTAGCAATTAAGACACATAGTCACATACTCCACAATGTCCTTCTTCATTCGCCTCCACCCGAAATGCTGCTTCAAGTCACGGTACATCTTTGTATCACCAGGATGAATAGAACACCGAGAACTGTGTGCCTCCTCTAGAATCCTCTCCCTCAGGACATCAACGTTAGGAACACATAAGCGGCCCTAAAGTCATAGAACACCATCATCGCCAATAGTAGCCTCCTTGGCCCTACCCTGAACCACTATCTCTCGAAGCTCTGCTAATCACGGATCATAGAGCTACCGGACCTTAATCTCCCCCAATAACAAAGATTGAGCTAAAACTCGACGAGGCTCTAAAAGTTCTAACCTCACTAGCCGATTTTCCAAGGACTAAATGTCCAAGGCTAGAGGTCTCTCCTGTGCTGTAATATAATCCAAGCTACCCATACTCTCCGCCTTCCTGCCAAAGCATCTACTACCACATTTTCCTTGCCCGGGTGATAAAGAATGGTGATATCATAATCTTTCAACAACTCAGGCCATCTGCGCTGCCTCAAATTATGATCCTTTTGCCTGAACAAGTACTGCAAGCTACGATGGTCTGTATAAACCTCACAGGACACTCCATACAAGTAGTGCCTCCAAATCTTAAGTTCGTGAACAATCGCCCCCAACTCCATATAGTGCACGTGGTAATTCTTCTCATGAACCTTCAGCTGGCGTACAGCATAATGAATAACTCTCCCCTCCTGCATCAATACACACCCTAAGCCAACGCGTGAAGCATCATAATATACTGTGTACATCCCCGAACCGGAAGGCAATACTAGAACTGGTGGTGATGTCAATGTTTTCTTGAGCTTCCGAAAGCTCGCCTCACACTCTTCAGACCATCAAAACGGGGCATTCTTCTGAGTCAATCTAGTCAATGGAGCTGAAATAGAAGAGAAACCCTCCACAAATCAGCGATAATAGCTTACTAGGCCCAAAAAACTCCTGATCTCTGTAGCTGAAGTAGGACGCGACCAACTCTGAACTGCCTCGATCTTCTGAGGATCAACCTTGATACCCTCTCTGGATACCACATGCCCCAAAAATGCCATGAAATCCAACCAAAACTCACAATTAGAGAGCTTATCATATAGCTTCTATTCTCGCAAAGTCTGGAGCACAACTCTCAAAGGCTGCTCGTGCTCCCCCAGGCTACGTGAGTAAATCAAAATACCATCAATGAAGACAATGACAAAGGAATCAATATACGGTCTGAACACACTATTCATCAAGTCCATGAATGATGCTGGGGTATTAGTCAAGCCAAAGGACATCACCAGAAACTCATAATGGCCATATCTCGTACGAAAAGAAGTCTTCGGAACATCTGAAGCCCGAATCCTCAACTGATGATACCCCGATCGCAAATCAATCTTAGAAAACACACGAGCACCTTGCAACTGGTCAAACAAATCATCGATGCGCGGCAAGGGTACTTGTTCTTATTGGTGACCTTGTTCAACTGGCGGTAAACAATACACATCCGCATAGACCCATCCTTCTTCGTCACAAATAAAACTTGAGCACCCCACGGCGATACACTCGGTCTGATGAAACCCTTAGCTAACAACTCCTCAAGCTGCTCCTTTAACTCCTTCAACTCGTTCGGAGCCATACGGTACGGAGGAATAGATATAGGCTGGGTTTCTGGAGCTAAATCAATGCAGAAATCAATATCACGGTTCAGAGGCATGCCCGGAAGATCCGAAGGAAATACATCCGAAAACTCTCGAACCACTGGCAGTAAATCAATCATTGGAGACTCGGCAGTGGTGTCCCGTACATAGGCAAAATAGGCTAGACAACCCTTCTCGACCATATGTCGAGCCTTCAGGAATGCAATAACCTGGCTGGCTATACTAACTGAGGAACCTCTCCACTCCAGCCTAGGCGGCTCGGGCATGGCTAAGGTAACTGTCTTGGCATGTCAGTCTATCACGACAAGATAAGGAGATAGCCAATACATGCCTAAAATAATCTCGAAATCAACCATGTCGAGCAATAAGAGATCCGCTCGAGTCTCGAACCCACAAAATGAAATCCCACAGGACCGACAAATCTGGTCTACAACCACAGAATCGCCCACAGGAGTGGACACATAAAGAGGTGAACCCAAGGACTCACGAGGAATGAGAAAATAAGACCAAAACATAGGAATAAGTGGATCCTTGATCAAATAACACTGATGCCTCTCTACCACATACTGAAATAATACCTGTGATCACGGTGTCCGAGGCTACTGCATCCGATGTGGACGGAATGGCATAGAATCTGGCTGGAGTACCGAATAATTGGACTCTACCAGAGTGAACAGGAGCTTCCTGACCTCCCCATGACTGGCCTCCACCTCTAGGATGACCCCTACTGACCTGTCCTCAACTTCTAGGTGGCCAGACTGCTGGCGTCGGACCCATTGGCTGATAGCCCTGCTGTACGGCCTTCCCCCGATACCTGGACACTGCCTCCTCATATGACCTGGCTCTCCACACTCATAACAACTCCCAAGTGGCATAGTCTGCTGCCCCGAGAAAGATCCCTAAATGGCCGGAGGGCGATGAGAGCCCTCAGGCATAACACTGAAATAAGGGTCGGAGGATCTCGGATGGCTGGGATAACCACTGTGTGAACTCTGAATGGCTGGAGGACGGCAGGAGCGCTCTGGCATGGCACTGAACTGGGGCCTAACTGGAACACCTCGGGGAGGTGGTGGAGGTGCTAAATAAGAAGGCCTACTAGGCTGACCACCCCCAAAGTGACCTCTTCTCCTAGATGGGGCATCTCTGAAATCTCCTGAGAACCTAGCCCTCTTGTCCAGCTGGCCCTGCTCCCTGCTCCTCGACCGATAACCCTTGATCCTGCGAGTAATCTCCACTACGAGATGATAAGGGTATCTATCTCCACCTCTCGAGCCATGGTGGATCTAATACCTGGATGCAACTCTGCTACAAACCTCCGCACTCTCTCAGCATCGGTGGGTAATATCATAAGTGCATGGCGTGACAGCTCTGAAAATCTAGCCTCATAATTTGTCACGGACATCTGCCCCTGCTCTAACCGCTCAAACTGACCCCGCAGCTCTTCCCTCTCAGAGGGTGGAATATATCTGTCCAAGAACATCTGTGTGAACTGCTCCCAAGTGACAGCAGGAGAATCTGCTGTCCTACTGAGAATATAAGACTGCCACCACCTGCGAGCTCTGCCCTCTAACTGGAATGTAGTGAAATCCACTCCATGTGACGCTAGGATCCCCATGTTGTGCAGTCTATTGCTACACCTATCAATGAAGTCCTGGTCATCCTCACCTCGATCACCCCTGAAGACTAGAGGGAGCAATCGAGTCCATCGTTCTAACATCTTCTGTTGATTTCCATCCACAGCTGGCCTGGGCTCCGTTGCTGCTACTACAGGTTGGGTACCACCCATAGGTAGTGCATCTGGGGTATTATGTGCTGCAGCTGCCTATCCTACGGCCTGGGCAGTAGGGGTCTGGGCTCCCCCTCCCGCCTGAGAAGTGGCAGGATCTGCTGGAAATAAACCAGCCTGGGACATAGTGTCCATAAATCTCATCATACGGCCCATGATTTCCTAGAAGCATGGCACCGTCATAAAGTCTACTGGTGCAGGATCTACTGTAGCACCTCATCCTGCTCATCTAAGATGGGATCCTCCGGTGGTGCAATTGGAATAGCTCTGGGACACCCTCGTCCCATACCTTGGGCCGGTGCCCTTCCCCGGCCTCTACCACGACCTCGGGTGGCAGGGATAGCGACATGTCCGGGATCAAGAACATCGGATGCGCGCATTCTCACCATTTGTGATAGAATAGAAGAATGAATTTTGATAAATCATCGACTGCACGATAGAATAAGAACAAAGAGAGGTTTCCTAACACCCTATAGCCTCCTAAAGATAAGTACAGACGTCTCAGTACCGATCCGCAAGACTCTACTGAGTTTGCCCGTGACTCGTGAGACTTACGTGAACCTAGTGCTCTGATACCATGTTGTCACGACCCAAAATCCAACACAGGTCGTGATGGCACCCAACAACGGAGTCAGGCAAGCGAACAATTGTTTACAGGTGAGATTATCCTTATTTAACATACCAACCCCACACATTCCCAAAGTTTTAAGCTTAGATCATTTAAATAAAAGCGGAAACATTAACCAACTTTAAGTAAATACAGCCACAATGATCATGATCCAATATATACAGTCCCAAAATAAAGATTCTACTATGTGCGTGGCAGGAACTAGTGTCACAAGTCAACAGGCGAACTAGTAGAATATACAAAAGATGATACAAACTGTTCTACTGTCTGAGAGAAGTAGACAGAAATAAACAAAAGATAAATCCATAGCACTGCTGAGAATCGCCAAGGGAGGCAGCTCACCGTGGAGTCATGTCAAGAATATATGTCAAGCTCTGGTCGAATAACCAGAAACACTAGCCTCAGAACTTATACAATTAAGTACAGAAGTGCAGTATGAGTACGTAAATATATATATATGTACCCAGTGAGTATCCCGCCTAACCTCGAAGAGGTAGTGACGAGAGATCGACATGACACTCACTAAGGTCTGACAGTATAATTTAACAGAATATAATGGAAACTGTAGGCATGTAAATATAGTGAAGCAACAAGTATATATGTAAGGTACTGAAATCCAGGGAAAATAATGGGAATAAATACAATAATTACCACTTCACGTTTTCCCCAAATATCTGTCAGATCAATATCCATGAATGTAGTGACAAATAAATCATACGCAGGCAGGGTAAGGACAACCGACCGGAGTCATAAGATAGTCATGTCTGTGCACTGCCGAGGATCGAACGGCTCGTACCAAAAGTTTACCTCTCCACAAATTACTCACATCTATCCACTGCCGAGGATCGAACGGCCCGTACCAAAAGTGCATCTCTCGACCTCTCTATGCACTGCTGAGGATCGAACGACCCGTACCAAAAGTACGTCTCTCAATCCCTCTCTATGCACTGCCGAGGATCGAATGGCCCGTACCAAAAGTGCATCTCTCAATCCACCGTGGCATACGGCCCATTCCCATAAGAGTGGGAGAAATCACACTCCGCTCGCGGAATGTAAATTTTGGAGCGGTCATATACACACACATTATTCCTTTTTAAAAGTGAATACTTTTCAGTGAAACAATTTCTTATAAGTTTTTCTCAAATTTCATAACTTCGAGGAAATAAGCAACATGTAACGTTAATTCATTAAGCATATAGTTCATATCAAGTAAAATACAAGGCATGATGTGGGCCTAACTACCAGGACATAATAGTAATAGTTGTTACGTACGGACATTCATCACTTTGTACATATATATCCCCCCCCCCCCAAGTATCACATATAGCATTTAAATCACCTAGGGGGACAATTCCCCCTTAAAAGGTTAGAAAGTAGACTCACCTTGCGTCGAATTTACTCCCCGGACAGAGAACGCGCCCGAATTCCGAACTCTACCCCCGAGGACTCGCAACTAGCCAAATATGGTACAATGATATCAATGCATGATCAAAGTAGGGAAATTATATTCAATGATTCAACATTCTTGAAGAATTCTCAAAATCCAAACCCGAGCCCGAACGTTCAATTTCCGAAAATTCTCGAACGAATCGCTCACCTGAAGCCTAAGGATCGTTAATATATGATTTCTACTTGGATTTATAGCAATAAATGGGTAATTCACCAATTTCTTAAGAACCCTAAATTACTACCCAATTCTTGATTTTTCAATAATTTAGTAGTTGATTTAGCTAGAAGATCATGAATTAAACTAGTGTTGAGGTGGAATTAAATTACCTTGATAGTAGCTAGGTTGTGGCGAGTTCTTCCCAAGATCACAAGACTCTAATGGTGGAGGAAATTGAATGAAGGGGGTGAAATCCCGAGTTTGAAAGAATATATATTGCCTGGCCTACAGAGATTCCGCGCCTGCGGCTCGGGGACCGCACATGCAGTCTCGCGCCAGCGAGCTGGGGCTCGCACATGCGGAAAAGGACGGGAAGGGCTGGGTTCACACCTGCGGAGGGATGGTCGCACCAGCGGTTCCGCTCTTGCATACTTTTGTCCGCACCTGCGAGAAAGGGGGACCTCGCCTAGGGTCGCACTTGTGATGTTTGGGACCGCAAGAGCGGTCCCGCACCTGCGACTGGGCAATCGCACCTGCGGTCACACTAGATCAGGTGCAGCAGCATCTATTTTAGCTGGTTTTTAGCATCGTTGGGTGCCCGGGAGGCCCCTAGGCCCACCCGAGCCCTCGTCTAAATATATCAACAAGTCCCGAATCATAATACGGGCTCACTCGAGAATTTGGAACACCGAAAACAACCGTAAAACTCAAAATCACACCTCAAAACCCGTTTTCTAGATTTCGCTAACAACGCGCCGAACCGACCTATACTATTCGGAATGACACCAAATTTTACAGGAAAGTCATAAATGATATAACGGAGCTTTTCCCGGTCTCGTAATTTTGTTCGGACCTCGATAACTCAAAAACATGTCCAAAACCACAATAGGAACCTAAGGAACTCCTTATTTCAATATTAGGCGCTGAAACACTCCCGAGTCATCAAAAAACCATTCCGAGCATACGCCCAGGTCCAAAATCATCACAGGAAGCTACCAAAATAGACGAAACTCGATTCCGAGGTCGTTTACCCAAAATGTTGACCGAAGCAAAATCTGGCCTTAAAGGCCAAACTTAAGGAACCAATTGTTCTTGTAGCACTCTAAACACCTCCGAATCCCGGACCACTAGTTCCCGCAAGTCATAAATCATAAAAATCCGCTATGGAAAGTTTCATTTAGGGGAATGGGGTCGGATAACGCAAAATGACCAGTGTCATTACATTATCTACTTCTTAAATAGACGTTCATCCTCGAACGGGTCTAGAATCATACCTGAAGTGGTGAATATGTGTGGATATCTGCTCTGCATGTCCTCCTCGGAGTCCCAGGTCACCTCCTCAATTGGATGGCCCTTCCACTGGACTTTTACGGCAAAAACTCTCTTGTACATCAACTGGCGGTCCTGCCTATCAATAATAGCAACTGCCTCATCCTCGTAACCCAACCTCTCATCCAATTGAATGGTGCTGAAATCAACCACGTGAGAGAAGTCAGCGTGGTACCTCCGGAGCATGGATACATGAAAAACTGGATGAACTCCTGATAAACTGGGAGGCAAGGCCAGCTCATAAGCAACCTCCCCAACTCGCCTCAACACCTCGAATGGACCTATAAACCTCGATCTCAGCTTGCCCTTCTTCCCAAACCTTCTAATACCCTTCATAGTCGAGACTTTCAACAGGACCCTTTCGCTCTCCATCAATGATACATCACACGCCCTTTGATCCGTGTAACTCTTCTGTCTGGACTGTGTTGTACGGAGCCTCTCCTAAATCAACTTCACTTTCTCTAAGGCATCCCTCACCAGGTCGGTGCCATATAACTTAGCCTCGCCAGGCTCAAACCACCCAATAGGAGAACAACGCCGAACATACAAAGCCTCAAATGGTTCCATCTTAATGCTGGACTGATAACTATTATTGTAAGCAAACTCGGCCAAGGGCAAGAACTGGTCCCACAGACCTCCCAAGTCAATCACACATTCCCTGACCATGTCCTCCACTATCTGAACTGTATGCTCCGACTGACCATCATTCTGAGGGTGAAATGTTGTGCTGAGGTATATCTGGTGCCATCTCACTATGCAATGCTCTCCAGAAGTGCGAGACAAACTGAGGACCTCAATTTGATACAATGGACACCGCCACACCATGCAACCGGACTATCTCCCGAGGGAATTAGGGTTAGGTCTAAAATTAGGGGTGTAGGGATTGTATGTCTTCTTTATATAGAGGGAACTAGGGTTAGGTCTTAAGGTTGAAGATAGATGGGCTTCAGCTTTGGGCCTTAAAATTGGGCTAAAAAATATCTGAACTTTAGCTAAATCCCTTTTAATATAAAGTAAATATACCACATAATGTAAAAAATAAATCTAATTAATTAAACTAAATTATATGTAAAATATGAAACTATTTTTGGTATGTTTCAAATATCATACTAAAAATAAAATTAGGATTAGGTTAAAATCATCACAAAAAATAATATTCCTATCAAAATACTAATATTTTTTAAAACAAAGTGGAACTATTTTTTTTGTATTTTTCGACTTTATGAAAGGTATATAGACTAAAAATATCTAGATAAAATATCAGTTAGCTAAATAAAATAAAATATTTTTTGTAATTTTTATTTTTTGTAATAAAATAAAGTAAAAAGGTCAAAACTAGTTAAAATAACGATATTAGATTTAAACTAAATATTTAAACACTAAAAAGTATAAAATCTCGGGGAGGGTCAAAAATTACATGTCCACAGCTGCCCCTCTTTGGCTGGAATCGCGAAGAGTTTTCAGACAAAGAGCAACAAGCCATGTTTTGACCCGACCTTTATTTAAAAGAGTAGAAAACCAAAAGGAATAAGGATGTGACCGAGTCCTGGTTTTGGACAGCCTAAATATCCCGAATTATAAGGGAATCATGTCGCGTGTAGTTCAAAGAGAGTAATGGAATGATGAGTTGTAGAGTCGAGCGAGGTTCCAGTCCGTCGAGGTTCCGATCTGCGGACCTGGTATTACATCAAAATCAAAATTAAAAGACTAACAAAGCCTATCAGCTACGAGTTACAAGATTCCTATCTATGAGTCTTTTCAAGCTTGGTCTTGAGTCTTGGTTGGTTCTTCATGCGGACTGTGATCTGAATCTTGATGCTTGTTAGCTGAAGGTGCTGGTTCATTCCCTTTTCAACTTCTCGGATCAAGGAAGGACATGCAGAGCTTGTAGCTTCAGTCACGTATTGAGCAGTCCACATTTTTTTCTCTGTTTCTGCACTTTGGATTTGCTTCTTGCTTTTCTTTTCTTTTCTGTGAATTGAGGCATCTTCTTTTGGTCATCTCGAACCTTGTGCCTCGAGGTATAACCTGCTCAGGAACCAAAGAAAATGAATGAACAAAATTTTTTCCCCAGTTTTCACTAGGAAAATTTCGTGAGTTATTTGTTGCAAAAACTCTAAACTACTTCATTATTGAAAGCAATGAAAGGTCGGGAATGGTGTACCCCGAAAGTGATATGATGATTCTTTTTTTTTCTCCTTTTTTTTGTGTGGACGGTGTTTCCTTATTTTCTAAATGATGCCTCAATTAAGTATTGATGTACCTTACGTTGGGAAAATGGGGTCAGGTAATGGAATACCCTATATTGGCAAAGATATCAGGGTGTGGTGTACCATGCATTTAATATCAAATCAACTAGGGAGTGGATACCCTATGTTGGAAAAGGAGACTAGGGAGTGGAGACCCTACGTCTAAAATAACATCAACTAGGGAGTGGAGACCCTATGTTGGAAAAGAAAACTAGGGAGTGGATACCCTATGTCTAAAATAAAATCAACTAGGGATTGGAGACCCTATGTTGGAAAATCATCAACTAGGGAGTGGAGACCCTATGTTGGCATCAGGTTATGCTGGCATCAACTAGGGAGTGGAGACCCTATGTTGGCATCAACTAGGGAGTGGAAACCCTATGTTGGCATTAGGTTATGTTGGCATCAACTAGGGAATGGAGACCCTATGTTGGAAAAGCGACTAAGGGGTGGAGACCCTATGTCTAAACATAAAATCAACTAGGGAATGGAGACCCTATGTTGGAAAATGAGACTACTGAATTGTGTATCTATGCTAAAATGAATCAAGAAGGATTTTTTGTTATTCAATTTGTTTAATTTTTTTTTTTTTTTTTTTTTTTTTTTTTTTTTTTTTTTTGAGAAAATCATTCTTTTAAACAAATTGCCCCAATGCTTATTTTCTGAGGACATAAATAAAAAAAATTAACAAGACTTCTTTTTTTTTTTTAAATAAAAATATCCTAGGAGAAAATTCATCAGACTAGGTTTTCTTGTCTTAGAAGAAATATTTATCATACTAAGACGTCTATCCTAGGAGAAAGTTCATCAGACTAGGTTTTTTTTTTTTGGTGTCTTAGGAGAAAGATTCACCAGACTATGATTTCTATCCTAGGAGAAAATTCATCATACTAGGTTTTTTATCTTAGGAGAAAGACTCATCAGACTAAGATTTCTATCCTAGGAGAAAAAGCATCAGACTAGGTTTCCTATCTTATGAGAAAAAATCATCAGACTAAGCTTTTGATCCTAGGAGAAATTTCATCAAACTAGGTCCTCTTTTTTTGTTATCTTAGAAGAAAGATTCATCAGACTAAGAATTCAATCTTAGGAGAAAATTAATTAGACTAGGTTTCCTATCTTCGGAGAAAAATTCATCAGACTAAGATTTCTATCCTAGGAGAAAGATTTATCAGACTAGGTTTTCTTATCTTAGGAGAAAGATTTATCAGACTAAGATTTCTATCCTAGGAGAAAGATTCATCAGACTAGGTTTTCTTATCTTAGGAGAAAGATTAATCAGACTAAGATTTTTACCCCAGGAGAAAGTTCATCAGACTAGGTCTTCTATCTTAGGAGAAAGATTCATCGGACTAAGATTTCGATCCTAGGAGAAAATTCATCAGACTAAGTGTTTTTTTTTTTGGGTATCTTAGGAGAAAGATTCATCAGGCTAAGATTTCTATCCTAGGAGAAAGTTCATCAGACTAGGTCTTCTATCTTAGGAGAAAGATTCATCAGACTAAGATTTTTATTGGGAGAAAATCCATCAGACTAGGACTTTTTATCCAAGGAGGAAAAATGTGAAGAGCAATGGCAACATTTTATGAACACTAGCAAGACAGATAAAGGCAAAGATTCGAGAAACTTACCTTTTGGCGACTCTGCTATTCTTTTTCTCTTTGAACCACTTTCGTTGCGTTACTTTGTTCCTTGTTTCAAACAAAGAAAATTTTATCAGTTTTAAAAAGTGGTGGTCGATTTATGGCCTTGAGTCTTGAGCAGATTGGCTTTTGCTCAATCAACTTGAGTCGGTTTCAAGATATTTTTGCTCTGCATCAACCTAATTGTTTCACACCTAGTGCCATTTGTCTTTGTGGCTCAGTCAGCCTTATACCAACAAGAGATCTTTTCTTAGGCGACCTTTACTGATATCTTGACTGGCCTCTTACCTTTTTGAGCAATTTGTTTGTCAGAGAGAATCACAAGTTATCTTTGCTTGCGCCAAGTAGGCTGACAAGAGTCTTTTTGGGTGGAACCATTTTCATGAACCCTAGAGGAATGTTGGCTATAACAATTGAATGTTCTTGGTAAATTTACTTTGTGCAACTGAAAAGCTGGTAGCATATTTTGAAATATTTTCTTGCTTGTTTTGACAAGGAATGACTCGGAGTAAAGGACACAATGATGCAAAGAAACAAGTGTTAACAAGTAATGCCCCTGTCACAAGGACAGAAGGGAGAGTTCTTTTTTTTCCCTTTTTTTAATGCAGTAACTAGCCCTAATGATCATGACATGCATTTTGGACTTAACGGCCTGATCTATCAAATTGATCTAATCTTTCCTTTTACCATTCCTATGAAATTTGAAGTTAGACTTGTTTATGCTAATTCTTCGCATTAGCTTCACAACTCACTTTTGACTAGCGGTGCCCCGAGGGGTTTTCACCAATAAGTCTCTCTCATTTTTTCATCTCTGCTTACCATCTCCTTACAGTGCTCGTGAGGGTTTTCACTAGTAAGACTCTCTCATTTTTATTTTTTCTTTTTTTCTTTTCCTTTTGTAAGCAACTTGACAGTGTTCTATATCGTGTGACAACCGTTGCTCATTGCATATTTCTCTTGGCATTCTTAAAGGCATGTCGGGAGGTCTTTATTTGGAAGGTTTTTGGATAGGTTGGAAAGAAGGGTTGACATGAAGGCTTAAAGTAGACTCAAATGAGGGGTTATAGACTTACAACTCTTAGAATCGACTCATTTAAAAGTGGAATAAAATTTCTGCCCCAGTTTTAGCTACTGGGGATTTTTCTGAATTTTTTTTTGAATTCTTATTTGGTTGGACCGAACCGTGTAAGGCTTCCTACGTATCCTCTTTTTTTAAGGGAGTCAGGTCTAACGTAGTTCAAGCATCTGACCTAACTATTTTCATCTTTCTTTCTTTTTCTCATGTTTTTCTTTCTCATTTTTCTTTCTTTCTCTTTTTTTTTCCAAAACAAATTACCCCAGCTTTTTTTTAGGGCATAGATCTCAGACGGTTCTTTTCTTCTCTCTCTTTTTTTTCATTTAAACTTTGTAAGAGTTTCCCCAGTTTGTACTCTTGGGGCACGAACTTTTTTCATTTTTGGTTTTTTTTTCATTTTCACTTTTTTTTTTCATTTTCTCTTTTTTTTTTTTTGACTTTTGACTCTAAACTTGATTCCAAGAGAGGGTGGTCAAATACAATAACACTGGCTCAAAAGGGGTAACAAAGGGTATCAAGTGCTTGGGGTAGCAGAAAAAGGCCTCCCAGCCTCGAGAACGCCAAAACATATTATCTTTTTGCAATCATAGCGTTGATGAACATGTCTATCTTCTTGGTGTGTCGTGGTCGAAAGACACTTTCCATCCATTAATGCCAAACTTTCGACCAGGCTTCAATTGATTAAACATCCTCAAGCCCGATCTTCACAATGATTTGAAGGTTAATTTTACTCGACCTTAGTTCCAAAGTAACTCAAATCTTTATTCATCCTCAAAAGTGTCTCTTTCTCACTTATCTCATTCAAGAGTAAATCAGTTTTTTAAGATCCGGCCAAAATTTCTGCATGCATGTCATATCACTAAAACTAGTGAGAAAGGAACTAAGCATGGAATGACACAAAATGACAAATTGTATTTCATTGAGTAAAAGATGGAAAGGCTTAACAACAAGACAAACAACCTAAAATCCGAGTTACAACCCTAGAATAACCTAGATAACGAAAATAGCAATAAAATAAACATACAAGATCCACACAAACAGAAAAGAGGGATAGAAGGGTTTGACCCAATAAAACAAATAAAATCTGGATCACAACCCTTAAATAACCCAGATAATAGAAAAAACATCAAAACAAGCTACCATTATTCCTTCCTAGTAAGGACGGAATGACATTTCAATTGCTAAGGTTGACATTTAGCCACAAATTTACTCATCACAATCAGCAGAGCTTTCTCTAATTTCAAAATCATTAACTTCAGTCAGCGAGTTCCTGAGAGGATTCTCATACTCCCTGTCACCACGCATCATCCCCACAAAGTGTGCATCATCACATGTAGGTAAATGATTCTGCGTGATATTCAGGGTGTCACTGTCTATGATCACAATCAAATTTTTCTGGATCATCCTTTATATTTCTCTTTTCAAATCCCGACACCTTTCAACATCGTGCTATTGGGCATTGGAATGATATTCACACCTTTTAGAAGGGTCAAAGCTTCTTGCACGTGGGTCCACATGATTTGGAGGAACGTGTGCAATCATATCATAATGCTTTAATTTCTCAAACAAGCTTGTATAAGAATCTCCTATTGGTGTAAAATTATCTTTCAACCTTTGTTCCCCTCTATACCCCTTTCTTGGATGCGGGTTGTAGAGCACTTGAATATTTTTTGGAGGCTGGTGGAGATTTTCCGATGCTGGTGCTCGCTTTCTGGGGTGTCTTGGTGACTGGACAACATACTCAGGTGGAGCAAGAGATTATTGGGGGTTTTGAGGTGGATAGTAGTGCTCAGGGGAATCATCGAAAAATAGAGGAGGCTGGTCATACCTTTGAGATGTTTTCCTAGGACCTATTCTCGACCCTGATGTCATCATGGTTTCTTCATCCTTCTCATTCATGTCACTCAAATTACCAGATTCAATTTGGACAGCCTGAGTTATGGCTTTGAGAACTGCTTGGCTTATAATTTTGCCTGTCTTAAGACCATTCTCAACCATTTCTCCTATTTTGATTTCTTTCGAGAAGGATTTGCCAATTGCGGAAATCATGCTTTGAAAATAATCCGGCTCTTGAGCCTGAAGGAAGACAGTGATTAGCTTGTGGTCATCCATGGGTGGCTTAACTCTAGTCACTTGCTCTCTCCATTTAATGGCATATTCCCTGAAACATTCAGTTGGTTTCTTCTTCAGGTTTGAAAGGGAATTATGGTCCGAAGCAATGTCGATGTTGTATTGGAACTGTTTGACAAAGGCCTGAGCCATGCCGTCCCAGACATACCGTCAAGATATGTCTTGATCAATAAACCATTCAGAGGCAACCCCCATAAGGCTTTCCCCAAAATAAGCCATTAGTAATTCTTCCTTTCCTCCCGCACCTCTTAGTTGATTGCTATACCTTTTTAGGTGGGTTATAGGGTCTCCGTGTCCATCATACTTTTCAAATTTGGGAGTCTTCAAACCAAGTGGCAAACAAACATCGGGGAACATACATAGATCCTTGAAGGCAATACTCTTTTTACCTGCCAACCCTTGCATGTTTTTTAACTATCGTTCTAAGTTATTCACTATTTTGGCCATTTCTTCCTGTGTCATCTTTCGGGCAGGCTTCTCAATGTTTGTCGGAAGATCAAATAGGTACGAAAGGTACCCAGGAGAATGGTACTACTCTTGTTGGGTAGAAAATTGTGATTCACGACTTTTCTTCTATACCACTGTTGGTTGTGGGACAGTGAAGACATGCATAACAGTGGCGGTTGTCTGATTTGTTGTCAATGACACACTTTGGGAGTACGCAACAGAAGTTTCAGTTGTGGTCGTACAATTAGGATAAATACTGAACCCAGATGGACATGATTGATCAGACAATGTGACCGGGATGGTAGTTGTCGAGATGGGTGTGAATTCTGGGAAACCCTGAACAGAGAAGGGCGGCGATTGGCCCATGCTTGACATTTCAGTCATTTTCTGTTTCAGTACTCTATTTTCCTCTTGGATTTTGTCAGTTGTCATTTTCCCCTTGGATTTTTTGTTGTCAGCTTACCACAAACCGACCACCTCAAACTTTCTTCACAATTCAAAACAAAACACACGTTAGAATGGACTCAGTCGGTCCTTATTATTATCATTCTTTTTTTTTCACTTTCTTTTTTTCCAAAATCATTCGATCAAACCTGATGTGGGTTGCATATGTATCATGTGGAGACATGAATCAAATCTTGCATAGTTCGAGAAGATGCGAAATAAAGTGAATAACCTAACCTTTTTTTTGTTGGATTTTGAATTTATATTTTTTTTCGAAACAAAGACCTAAAAAGAAGAAAGAAAATATTTTTTGATTTAGATTTTTTTTTGAATGAAAGACTTCTAAAATGAAAGAAAATATTTTTTGTTTTTAATTTTTTATTATTTGGTACTTTTTGTAAAGGAAAGACTTCTAAAGAAGGAATTAAATGGAAATTTTTTTATTTTTTTTTTTGAAAATTGGGGTCTTAAATAAAGACTTTTCTATAGAAGGAAATAAAAGAAAATATTTTTGGATTTTTGAAAATTGGGGTCTCAAAGAAAGACTTTCCATAGAAGGAAGTAAAGGAACATATCTTTTTTAAATTTTCTTTTTTTTTTTTGGAAAATTATGAAAAAATAAAAATAAAAATAAAAAGCGAGAAAATATTTTTTTGGGATTTTGATTTGATTTGTCTTCTTTCTTTTTTAATGAAATATTTATACGAAGAAATGTTTGTTTTTTGGGTTTTAAAAAGAATATCTTATTACTTTATTTGAGATTTTCTAAAACAAAAACTTCTAACAAAGGAACTCAAGTAAAATATTTTTGGATTTTTTTCTAAAAAATAGGGCCCGGAACCGATGAGGTTTGCCTACGTATCTTACATCCGATGATAATAAGACCCGCGTAACTTTGTCAGTTTTGACGGAACTGGGGAAAACATGACTTTTGAAGACATTCACTTATTTTCTTTCTCTTTTTTTTTCGGGAGAGTTTCAGCATTTTTCAAATACCTACCTCTCAATCTTGATTTTTCTTTCATTTTCCTTTTTTTCTTTTTTTCTTTTTTGATTTTCTTTCTCATTCTAGAAGCCAGTCAACATGCAAGCCGAAATTAACAAATACGCAAGTAGCACGTAAGATGCATCAGGATGGTCTTTTAAATTGGGTACACCTGTCATAGACGGACCCAACCACTGTGTTGAGTCCCCTAAGTCAAATGCACGTGATGCAAACAAACGCACCTACTAGGGATCCGCCATGAGGCTATGTTATTCTAAGTTTGAACCTTATGGTGTGGGTATCTAGACAAGGCTTACCCGAGCGGACAACTCGAGCTGAGGTGGGGTAGCATACCGGGAATACAGAAGTTTCACCGGCTTTGCAACTTGTCCGATCCTCATTTTTAAATTAGGATATGACTCTAACAGAAAAGAAGTCACGCGAAGCGCACGCTTCCCAGACAAATTAGAAGACTTAGAGAGAAGAAGGGTTTCGTAGCAGTTTATATACAGTTCACACAATATCAAAGCGGTAAAAAGAGACATTTAGCACATTAGGCTCAAACACGTAAAAAATTAGATAATAAACAAAATCCAACTATAACAGTTATTCCAAGCTCGAATTCTTCCTGAACTAGAGATTCAGAGTTTTAATGCCCAGTAGAGTCGCCAGAGCTGTCACACCTGGTTTTCCTCCGGTAAGGGTAGATTAGGGTGTTTTTCCAATTAAAGTGACATTATTCGAATTTGGGATTTTTTATTAATTTTTTAGAGTCACCACTCGGATTTTTTACGGTGTTTCGTGACACCACCTATTTATTTTTAAATCCCAAATCGAGGAAATTTTGACTTTGTTTAAAAAGTTTGCGAACCGGAAATTCGGGTAAGGAATTCTGTTAACCCGGGAGAAGGTGTTAGGCACTCCCGGATTCCTTGGTTCTAGCACGGTCGCTTAACTATTAATATTTTTGCCTAATTATTTAATTAATTACATGTTCTAAACTTATTGTGAAAATAAACACACACTCCCCCCCTCCACACACACAGAGTCTCTGTACTCAATGCCTCTAATTTTGAATCAAATTAACTATAGAAGCACAGATCAAAACATTGTAAGGAGATAAACTTACCTACAACTTTCTCACTTTCAGAATCCATAATCTAACAATCGATTATTAACATAGAATGAAACAACTAAAATCTACGTATTTATGAATTGTGTACAACTGTGCGCCATATTATGTGTGTGTATGTGTACAGATGCAAAAACCAAAGATCACTTCACTATGCTAACTTTCAGATCTACAGCAAACTAACATATAGAATCATATCAAAAACCTCATCATAATCACAAAAAAACAATCCAAAAAAAACTTGGATCCTAATTCTGAACACAAACTCAAACAAAATGTAAACTCCAAGATTAGTTCAAGCTAAATTCAGTAATTAACAAAAGGATCGACCATCTATTAAAAAAAATACTCACAGCAGCAACGTCGCCTATATAAACACAAAGTTAACTCAAATATTAAACAGCATCCATTCATGCCTAAGTTTATTCAAGCTCAGAAAAAGGATAATAACCAATACTAATTAAAGTAACGGTTAAAGACCGACCTTTATATTGATGAACAAAGCTGAAAATTTACAACTCAATCAGAACAAATAGAGCGACGGCCGTCGGACTAGAGTACTGAAGCTGCTATTTGAGAAGAGAGAGATCTTGTTCTCAACAGAAGCGAAAACGACCACGGACGGAACCTCGCTGGCAACCTCAAAAATGACCAACAGCTTCTCGTCCTCTGATTGTGGATGAGCGTTGTAAAGAGGATTGAGTTCGGCGGCGAAATTGGCAGCGATTTGAGCTGCTATTTCAGGGATAGTATTTCAGCTTGTTTTTGGGTGATTATGGACTGTTTTCGGGCTGATTTTAGGACCGTTTGATACTGTCTTTCCCTGCTGCTTTTGAGTTATTGTTTGAGCTGGTTTTTGGCTCATTTATTGGCTTGTTTGGGATAGTTTTTGCAGCTGCTTCAGCTACATTTCTGGGCTGTTCGGAGATGGTTCAAAGAGTGCTTAATGGATGAAGCAATGAAACTTTAGAGCTGGTTTTTATGGCTATTTCTTTTTACTTGTTTTTCAGCTAAGTTTTTGGGTAGTGTTGGAAAGTTTTGGCGGCTTTGGCGCTGTTGGTTCACGGCTGAACTTGCGTGAAGTAGATGAGCTTGGACAGGGGTGCGAGAAGGTGGAGAAGGTGACAAGTTTGGCCGTGAGATGGTCTATGTTCTCTCTGTTTTTTTCCAAGTGAAAGAGAGGACGGGTGTGTTTTGGATTTGGGGGTGAGGTGCGCCGTTTTCGTGGGGTCTAAAAATTAGGGGTGTAGGGATTTTATGTCTTCTTTACAAGGAGGGAATTAGGGTTAGGTCTTAATATTGAACATAGATGGGTTTCAGCTTTGGGCCTTAAAATTGGGCTAAAAATATCTAAACTTTAGTTAAATCCCTTTAATATAAGGTAAATATACCACATAATGTAAAAAAATCAATCTAATTAATTAAACTAAATTATATGTAAAATATGAGACTATTTTTGGTATTTTAAAAATATCATACTAAAAATAAAATTAGGATTAGGTTAAAATCATCACAAAAAATAATATTCGTATCAAAATACTAATATTTTTGAAAACAAAGTGGAACTATTTCTTTTGTATTTTTCGACTTTTATGAAAGGTAGATAAACTAAAAATAACTAGATAAAATAACAGTTATCTAAATAAAATAAAATAAAAATTATAATTTTATTTTTTGTAATAAAATAAAGTAAAAAGGTCTAAACTAGTTAAAATAACTATAGTAGACTTAAACTAAATATTTAAACGCTAAAAAGTATAAAATCTCGGGGAGGGTCAAAAATTACATGTCTACACCTCTACCTCTACACTTTTTCACTTTGATGGACCAAGTCCATCTCATCCACTTCAACAACCTCAATAGGCTCAACAACATTTTCTTTCCCTTTTTCCACTCTTTTCTTCTTACTCTCCTCTAAAGCTCTCTTCAACTCGTCCTCACTTTGCTTTACCTTGCTCCTTGTAGTTCTTCCTCTTTGAAGAGAAATATTAGAAGTCTCAGATGGAGCAGCTTTTCTTTTCTTACTTTCTCTTGGTGTTCCTGACGTTTGAGATTTAGGAGTTCTTTTCTTCTTTTGATTGTAATTATCGCCTAACATTTTCAGCAGATCCACCAAGGTTTCCTCATTAGATGAACCAGGTTCATCTGTGTGCTTTCCTAAATTAACTAACCCTTCAGCGGTTTCTCCTGATTCACTTCCCCCTGCATTCTTGTTACTTTCTTCCTCCTTTCCTGGCTCAGCTCCACAAATAGCCATTCTAAACGATTCGTAGGTGGGTGAAGAATAAGCCACTTCTTTACTTTTTCCCTTTCTCATTACTCCGTACTCCCTCACTCTCATTTTTTTTATTAATTTTTTTTACCACCTATTCTTACTGTTTCTGGCAACTCCACATCTATTACAGACCCAACCAATATGAACCTATTTTCTAAGTTTTTCAGCAACATCAGAGATCATCTCATAAGAAAGGTTTGGGATAGATGTTACCTGAGTCATCAGAAATTTGGGAATGCTTTTGTAAGGGAGGGGATGACTTCAATGAACTTTTAGTTTTGAATTGACGGTTGTAGCTTCCTAGAATCTAGGTATTTTAATTTGGTGAGGATTCTGGTTGAAACAGAATTGATTCAAAGTTAAATGGATAGGCTTTGAAAAGATTTTGAGTTTGGAAAGAGTTCTACTCATGATTTAATTATTATTATTTCAAAGTGTGTAGAGTGTAGAACACATACGTCGTCTTTCAGATGAACCAGCACGATGAACCAGGTTCATCATTACAGAATCCTCTTGATCAAGCCTCAATTTGCAAAGATAGAAAAACATTCATTTGTGATCAATGAGTCATACCAGAACATTGCATAAGAATATACTTTTTACAGTATGAGACTGAGTAATTGTTAATCTGATTATTTACACCCGTTTCAGACTTTTCTGGCCAAAATGTTTTCTTTGTTTTCAATTTTTTTTTGTATTTACATTATGAACTGGTTCAATTAAGTGATCTTAATCATCCCTAATAGTAACATGTTCCTTTCAAAATGATCTCTACTCAGTGCTTTTGTAAATATATCTGCATGGTTTCACAACCAACTAGTTACTCCTTGATGGTCCTTCATTGCATTGTTGCTGTGGAAGAGGTTCAAATATAGGTTCCAACGAAGTTTGGGAATTATTTTGTTCTATTCCCCCTGTCATGTTGCCCGGTATGGATGAACATATTCCATCACATGTTCCTTCCCCTAGTGTTGCTTTAGTTTGGACTATGTTTCTTACCAGCCCAATTTCTTCATCATCTTGTTCATTACCAACCCCAGTGATTTCACCTTTATTTCCATTAGCAGACATTTCCTCCTTTGAGGTCCTCAAGTGAAAGGATCTAGTCCTCCTTGGTCCTTTTTACATAACACTCTCGACCGCCCAAGAGGACACTCCCGTTTGTTCAATCATTTGATAGCCAGAGTTATTCTTTGATAAACGATCACTATGATTCATATTGGCAGTCAAGTGTTTTGAGCATCCATTATCCATATACCATATTTGGCTACTACCTTTCACTTTAATCTTCAAAAGAAAATCGAGGGTTAGTCTTAGGAACCCAAACTAGTTTGGGTCCCTTTCTATAAGCAAAAGGATGAATTAAATTCTTTTTAGCCCAATTTGGTAACCAATTCTTCCCTTGAACAAAACTTTTGTTTTTTTGACTGGCATGTTCTTTTGCACTACATTCACTTTTGTAGTGACCAGTCTTGACACAATGGGTACAAATTTTGTTCTTAGGAAGAGTGAGGTACTTGCTTTTAGGATCCCATTTAGGTGCAGGGGTACCGTAGCCAAGTCCTCTCTTATTGCTACTATGGTGTTCATGTAGCCATAAAAGTGCATCAGAGGACCTATTCTATTTACATGTTCTGTCCAGTTCATGCTTAACCTTACGAAGTTCCTCCTTCAACACTCTTATATGTTCATCTTTCTTATACGACTCATCCTTTAGTCTATGTAGCGACCCGACCGATCATTTTGAGTTCTGGCATGTCGTTCAGCGGTTTGAAGTTGTGAGCAACTTTGTTTCAGGTATTATGACCCGTGGGCCTGGTCGGAATTGAATTCCAGGAAGTTTAGAATTGATTTGGAAAGGAAATTCTCATTTTAGAAGCCTTAAGTTGGAGAAATCAACTAAGATTTGAATTTTAAGTAAACGATCTCCGAATCACGATTTGAAGGTTCCAGCGGGTTTGTATGATGATTTCCGACTTGGGTGTATGTCCGAATCGAGTTTTGGATAACCCGGGGGCATTTCAACATATATTGTGGAGGTTAGCATTTTACAATGATTTCATGAATTTGGGCTTGAAGTGCATATCAGTGAGGTTGATGTCCGTTTGGAATTCCGAGTCTGGGAATAGCTCTGTATGGTGATTGTGGAACTGGGAGCGTGATTGGAAGTGAATTTGGAGGTCCGTAGGTCATTTTGGATTCATTTGGCTAATGATAGAAATTTGAAGGGTTTTTGGGAAATCCGACCGGAAGTGGAAGTTTTGGTATCGAGTTCCGAATGTGATTCCGGAAGTTGGAGCAGGTCCGTAATGTTGAATATGAATTGTGTGAAAAATTTGTGGTCAATCGGACGTGATTTGATAGGTTTCGGCATCGGATGTAGAAGTTTGAAATTCTAAGTTCTTAAAGAATTGGATTTGAGTGTGATTCATGATTTCGGCGTTATTTGATGTGATTTGAGGATTCGAGTAAGTTCGTGTCATGTTTTGGGACAAGTTGGTATAATTGGGCGGGGTCTCAGGGGCCTCGGGTGGATTCCGGGAGGTTAACGGATCAAAGTTGTAAGTTGGAAAAGGGCTGAAGCTGATGTCATCTGGTGTAACCCCACATGCGAGGCTTTGACCGCAGGTGCAGAGTCGCAGGTGCGAGAGTGGGCAGACTTGGTTGGGAGCCGCATGTGCGGATAGTGGGCCGCAGGTGCGATTTGGCTGAAGTTGAGGAAAACCGCAGGTGCGGGAGATTTGGTCGCACCTGCGAGATCGCAGGTGTGGAGGAAGGACCGTAGGTGCGGAAATCGACCTGGGCAGAATGTTTTAAAACGAGAATTTGGGGTTCTTTGTCTTCGTTTTTCATGATTTAGGCGATTTTGGAGAGAATTTCAAGGGAGATTTCAACAAGCATCAAGAGGTAAGTGATTCCTTCTCATTTCCAAGTTGAATACAAGATCAGTACATAAGTTTGATATGGGAAATTGTGGGAAAATTGGGTTTTCGAAACAAAACCTAGAAAGTGAAAATTGGATATTTAGCGAAGAATTAAGCATGAATATTTGAGTAAATTATATATTTTATTTAGTACAGCTATGGGTAGAATATATCTTCGACAATTTCGGATGTTCGGGCACGTGGGCCCGAGGGCATTTTTGTCATTTCTTCGAGCGGGGTCGGGAATGTATATAATCTGAATTTGTTGTGAGTATTAGGATAAATTTTCATTGCTCTGCCATTATGTGGTAGTTTCGAAGCGTTGTGCGTCCATTGGAGTCATCGGAAGGGCTTGGAAACCGGTGTTGGAATTTCGGAGCGAGATAAGTCTCCTTTTTAACTTTATGAGGGGGAATCGTCCCCCTAGGTGAATTAATTCAGTATATGCTATTATCTTTGAGGTCTACGTACGCACGAGGTGACGAGAGTCCGTGCGTAGCTACTATTATGCCATGTCCGGGTAGCCTAGGACCCACTAGCATGCCTTATGTGTGTACCTGTAACCCTGCCTGTAATATTAAACTACTGATATGACTGAAACATAACTGAATGTTTAAAAAAAAACTAGAGCTCATATTGTTAAACTTCTAAAAAGAGAATTGTTTTCGCTGTGAATATATGTGTACCTGGACTGGGTTGTATCATAAATTATTATTAACTGGACAAACGAGTTTCAATAACCAAGATTTCAAAATTTATATTTCATGTTTCTTTTGATAAAGACTTTACCATTTTCCTGAGAAAAATGGTTTTCTTGATAAAATACGTATTTATTATTTGGATATGTGTAACTTTGGGTGCCTGAGTCGCTTGAGTGATTCGCGAGAAGGAAGACCCTGTATTTATGTATGTATTCTTATGAGCACATGTGTCGCATGTATGATTTGCGAGCAGGCTAGATGTATTATGTTAACCGTGTCGCATTATCAATTCGCGAGAAGGCAAGATAGATGCATCTATGGGTCGAGCCGGTCGACCCCTCGGCAGTGCACAGTTTATTATTGTTGGTCCGTGCCGTTCGACCCTCGGCATTACCTGTGCATGATATTTGCTGCGTAGTTGCTATGATATTTGCCTGATTATTGGCCTGAAATGTTATATTATCGATTGAAATGAGAAAGACTTAAAGTTATTAAAAGACTTTTGGAAGAAGTTGTTCTTTCCGCTGATTTATTATTATTTGATTAAATCACCACGTTGATTAATTGTTAATATGACCAAAAATATAAAGTGTTAAATGTGAACGAAATTGAAGGATGTTTAAATCAAGTTTTATTAACTGCCTACGATAAAACCATTCTTAGTGTCACTCGAAAATATTCTAAAATTAACCTTTAGTAAGTGTCTAATTTGACCTCTCCTCACTACCTCTATGAGGTTAGGCGGGCGAATTACTGAGTACACATTGTTTTTGTACTCATACTACACTTGCTATGTATTTTGTTGCACAGGTACCTACATAGTATAGTGGTTGATTTGGAGACTTGGAAGGGCTGCATCATCCGGAGGCGTTCCGCAGCTGACAGAGTCGCCCTCCTACTTTATTATTTTTATATTAAATCCCTTGTCCAAATTATATTTCAGACAAGATTTGTAGTATTTGTAAAATTCTTAGAAGTTGCTCATGTACTTGTGACACCAGGTTCTGGGATATGTATTGGGATAATTGTTTAAGTAAAATCTTTAGATCACTGTTTTTATAACAGATTGTTACTTGCTGTCGTATGTTAATTTACGAAAATTTATTTATTTGATTATGAAATGCAAGGAAAGGTGACGGTTTCAAAAATGTGAAAACATGAATGTATTTCAACTAATTAAGGATTTGGCATGCCTGACAGTGGTGTCCGGCGCCATCACGACTTATGGATTTTGGGTCGTGGCAACATGGTATCAAAGCGCTAGGTTCTTGTAGGTCTCACGTGTCATGAGCAAGTCTAGTAGAGTCTTGCGGATCGGTACAGAGACGTATGCACTTATCTTCGAGAGGCTACATGGTTGTTAGGAGTACTTTCCTTCTTGATTTTTCATTGTACGAGTTGATTCCTTTGAGGCTTATTCGAATGTTCATTCCTACTCAATCTTACGCGTCGCAGAGCGCTTTCTATGGATCAGGAATTTGAGGAATGGAAATGGTGCTACAAATGTAATTCGAGGTGCTTCCATGTATAAATGGTCGTGGTTGTTGTTATGGCCCTGTAAAAGGGTAGTATGTTGTTTCAGCTCAATAGCTATGTTTCTGGGAGCCTTAAGGTTGTGCTCGGGTAGTGATGATGGTTGCAATTGATTGTCTTGCGGTGTCGATATGATGATAGAACGTTTGCCCGTATGTTGGGGAAGATGAATGGTTTGAAGGGAGGTCTACTCAGAGTGTGATTTCGAGATTTCAGTTTTCTGTGCCGGCAGAGGAATGGCATTTTCGGTTATGAATGGTCCGGCTGGGGTTGATAAAGCAGTAAGACTTGGTGTATTCAAGTGAAATGGGATATGCACATACGACGTGTAGTCATTGTCATTGATCGAATGGAATGTGTTAAGTTTGTCGGTGCTATGGTTTCTTCGGTTGCGTGGGGTCAGAGTATTGAGAAGAATTATTGAAGAATGTGGTTGGCAAAGAATGATCCTGGAATGAGTCTAGGCGGTGGTTCCATTTCTAGGAGGCCAGGTGTAAGAAGCGGAAGTCGAGCACTCGCAATGTGGGGGAGCGACAACATAACTTGGAATTTGGAGATATTGTCGCACATTTAATGGATGTCCATGAGGAGCAGACAGACTAGTAAGTTGGTAAATGAAGCAGGGCGTAGGACGGGTTATTGAAGTTGCAGAAAGCATGCATTTCAACGTTGTTGGGAGGTTTCCGCGGGTGATTTCCACAGGTGGGTTGTCTTTTGGGAATAGGTTAGCAATGGCGGGGTTGGCAGGTTCTGAGAGGGGTCCTAGTGGCTAGTCGATAGGAGATAGAATGTGTGAATGATGCTAGAGAATTCGAGTTTTTAGGGAGTGCTAGCAGGAGAATTTGGAAGATTTGGATGGATTGGATTAGCAAGATCGTGTTATCAAAGGAGGAAGGATCTCAGCAGGGTTTAGAGTGGTGCAAAGAGTAGCTTCGGGCTAAGTGGGGGAGTCCCACTATCTGCAGCTGGGTTGTAGGATTGTCTTCGCATGGGGTTGAGGATTTTCGGCGTGTTGGCAAGTTATTTCAGCTAAGGAAAAAGGGGTAAAATGATAATTGTGTGTGGGATTTGATGAATATGTGCAAAAGTTGGCCCTATCAGATCAGGGTTAGGCTTTGGAGGATTCAGAATTAATGTTTAAGGCAAGGGCGAGTTTTAAGGGCAGTGACTCAATCACGTGTTTCATTGAAAAAGGTGTTCCTGTGCTAGGAGTGCCTTGGGGTTGATTGTATTCTGGGCCAGTCAGAATGGGTGACTCTTAATAGCGGTCCTAGTGAGTTCAAAAGTTAAAAAATGCTGCGATTAAGGATTTCAGGCAGCAGTATGATCGAGAATCGAGCTTTTGCAGAGTAATCTCTGAGAAAAATGAGGATGGTTGGAATGTTCTATTTAGCATGCAAGATAATATTGGAGGAGTGAGAGAAATAGACTCCGGATTGAAGAAAAGTTTATCAGAAGGGTATGAGACGGGTTGAAGGATTTGGGCAGCATAGTCTTGTGAACCATGGTTACTCGGGATGAGTGAGGGTTGAGTTTGCTATGGGTTGAAGGAAGTTATTATTATTCCCGAGGCAACTGATGATGATTAAAAGAAGATAGATAGAGTAGCCATGGTTGAAATGGCACATTTGCGGCAGTGATTGGTTCCTTCGGTGTGCTTAAGTTATGCATGTGGTTTGTGATGGTGTGTGCGGGGCTTGTCGGCCGTCGTAACGGATTTTATGTGGGAGCATTTGAGTGCTATGGCTTGTCAGGTATAGGCGGATCCCGGAAGGGTTATGGTGGTATAGACTACTACTCATCTGTTGAGATGGTACTCTTGAATTGAGTCAAGTAAAAAAAAAGTTTCTATATGATGAAGTGTTCACCCTATTGGTGTCGTATGTTTATTTGATTATGAAATGCAAGGAAAGGTTATGGTTTCGAAAATGTTAAAACATGAATGTATTTGAACTAATTAAGGATTTGGCTTGCCTGACAGTGGTGTCGAGCACCATCATGACTTATGGATTTTGGGTCGTGACAGTCTGCCTACATTTTCTTCTAAGATGAGTTGAGGGTTGTCAACTGTCTTCTTACTTGTTCCTAGTTTCAGTTTTAAATTTTCAGATTTTAACTCTAGGAAATTTATTTCAAGTTGATGAACCTGGTTCTTCAGAGCAGTGTTTTCACTCAAAGATTCACTTACTCTGAGTTCCAGGTTCTTACACTTTGCTTTTAACATTGCACAGTCCTTAGACAGCTGATCATTTTCTTTATTTATTTCTTCAGAATCACCAATGAAGCCAAGTAACAATTCAGAGAGTTTTTCTTTAGATAAGAACTTAATCTTGTTTTTGAGATGAGATATACTTACCTCATATTCATCATCAGGTTCTCCAATTTCCATAAGTGCTTGTTCATCTGCATCTTCATCATCTGACTCCTCATCTAAACTTTCACCCCACGCAACAACCATTGCCTTTGTTGATGTTCTGTTTTTCTTTGGTTGAACCTGTTCCTTCTTCCTTTTCCTACGTTCAACTCTTTCCTTCTTCCATTCAATTTCCCATTGAGGGCAGTTTTTTATGTGGTGATCAGTTTTGCCACACTTGTAACACCCCTCATTGGTTTGTTTTTCAGGAACCCTTGGTTTGTTGTAGCTTCCACTTCTTGAAGGACCCTTTGCTCTCACGAGGTACTTCTTGAAGTCCTTTGTGATCATGGTCATTTCATCCTCCTCCAGATCAGCTCCTTCAATAATTCTGAGTGCCAGATTGTCACGACCCAAAATCCATGCATGCTCGTGATGGCGCCTATCGTGTTACTAGGCAAGCCTATTTCCCAAAATATTACTATTGATTAATTTTTTTTAAGAATTTAATAAAACAATATCAACATTTAAATTTCTCATAAACTAAATCAACTGTAAATATAATTCAAATAAAATACGGAAATGAGCCCCAAACATCGGGGTGTCACTAAATCATGAGCATCTAAATCTATGAACTAAGATATATAAACTGTCTAACTGTCCAAAAGAAGAAATAGATGATAAAAGGGAGTAACAAGGTCCTACAGACGCTAGCAGCTACCTTGCAATCTCCAAATATAGCCAGCCTGAACTCAACAATCGTCGTCTTCCAACTCACCTGGATATGCACGTATAGTGCAACGTGTAGTAAGAGTACAACCGACTCAGTAGTAACAAAAATAACTAAGGAACTGAGCAGTAGTGATGAGCTAAGCAAAACAGTCCATTGTTTATTTTCACAATTTAAAAATAAACAGAAATAAACAGGTAAATTTCATAACTCAGTAAATGCTACAAAGAAATTTAACAAATAAATGTAGCAACCACAAAAGTAAATGCAACCTCACAGCAATGTCACTCCATCACTCAGCACTCGCACTCTGCACTCAACACTCAATTCACTCAACACTATGTGCTCACTGGGGTGTGTACAAACTCCGGAGGGGCTCCCAAAGCCCAAGCACTAAGCACGGACAACTCACGTGCTATCATATCAATACCTGGATCCGCATGGTCAACTCACGTGTTACGCGGACAACTTACACGCTATGGTGTCAATACCTGGACCCGCATGGTCAACTCACGTGCTACGTGGACAACTCACGTGCTATGGTATTAATATAGTCACAAAACCAGGTCTTCCATCTTACTCAATCATGTACCTCACTAGCTTCACCAATATCAACAAATAAGGGGACACAACCCACACCAAGTATCACAGCATATTACCAAATAATAGAGACTGGGTTAACATGTAAGCTAATTTCTATGACTGAATATAATTGATGTGAGCATAAATAAAGCCTAAGTGTGATCCTTAACATGAAGAAAAACAAGTTCAACAACAAGTAAATGCATAAACACAGATAATGGCCATTAGGCCTCACGGGACGGACCAAGTCTCAATCCCTCGAGGCTTACACCTACACGCTTGTCACCTAGCGTGGGTATCACCTCCAAACAATCACATGATATCAAACTCTCCAAGATTATACCCTCAAAGCCAGAGTTAAAACTGTTACTTACCTCGCTACCCTCAAGTTCTCCGGCCTTGCAACGTATAGAACACCAACCAAACAGCCTCCAACTCAATCTACAGGAAAATATTAATTAACAATGTCAATTACGCTAGTCGAAGTCAAATACTAGTTTCTCCTAAATTTCAGATTTACCGCTAAATATTAATATTTCACTCCACAAATCATGAATTTAAAAAGTATAATCAAACTTCAATATCACTATTCAATTCAATCTCCAATAAAATTTATGTAAGTTAGTATTTGAATTCCAATGGCATTAACCAAAGTAGAATCTGTCCAAATTAAGGGCAAGGATTCAGAACTGTAGCTATTATATTCACGTCTAAATATCTTCTTCACTAATGCACTGTAACGACATGTGTATGAATTGTTAAACTATTTCCAAATCTCAAAAGTATTAATCCTTGAAACCCAATCATATTCCCTATTTACATTGTTCAATCATCATCACTATTATAATCATATATATATATATCCTCTCATGATTATCTAATTAGCTAATCATCATCTCCTCTAAATTAAAATAGCAGAAGCCTTTATCAGTAACAATAATACTTTTCCTAATATTGTATAATTAATCAACTCCTATAGAACTCCTGAATAATTATATAATCACGTTTGATATTACTACAATTACTAGGCAATCGCGATTCCTCCTTATTAATTAATATAGTTACCCAAACAAATGTAAACTGCGACACTCTCTTGAAAGGAAAAATTTGGCCAAAAAAACCAAATGATTTCTAATATAACTATCCGTTCTAAAATCCATACACATATTTGCTGGTTTCTCCTCTAATGAAATCTATTACTATTATCTTTGTTTAGTATTACATCGGTCATTATTACTACAATCAAGATATTCTCTCATCCATAAAAATTATTGGTTAATTATTTCATTCCCTAATGTAAAAGATAGGAACCAAAACTACCATTGTAAATAGTTTTCCACTGCAATTGTTTAATTCACAGTTTTATGTCTAATTCTAGTTCACTGGCCATTGCCACATATTGTTTCCTATTTTCATCATTACTAGTTGGCCAAAAATACGTGTATATATACATACAAGAATTTGTAGTACCTGAGCAAAGAAAATTTCCTTTCTTGTGTTGGTTAAAGAGAGGAAGCAACAAGCAATTTGCTCCTCGGTAAACTCTTAATAGCGTTGTCAATGGAAAAATAATTTCAAGCATCTACTTCTCTTAATGTACAGCCGCCAATTCCCATCCCGAAACATTTATTTTATTAATTTGTTTTGCCTCCCCTAATGAATAAAAACCCTTGCTACATATTTTCTCATCTTACACGTGAGATTCACAAGGTGGGGCTAGGCCCATTTGTTTCCTTTTTTTTTGTTTATTTATTTATTTATTCATTAAACACCCAAGTAAGTTATTTAATTTATCAATGAATACATGTGATACTTGTAAATTCGGTCTACTGGCAAATTTATTAGTATACTATTTATATAAATATATAATAAATTTCCCTTACTAGCTTAGTAGTTGACCTAATAATTATAAATTAAATTTATTCTCCACATTTCACAACTAATAGGTATACCACCAACTAAATGGGTTATTACATTCCGGACGCACTCCTAAGTCTAAAATTACCCAACGAAGCTAACAGAATCATAAAAATCCAAATTCGAATTCGTTTACTCATAATCCAACTTCTGGTTGACTTTTATAACTTAGCTTTCTAACTAAGAGACTAAGTGTTCATTTCACTCCAAAGCTACTCTGGACTCAGACATGCCGACTCGATACAACTCAACACAGCTAACAACACATAAAGAAGTAGAAATGGGGGAAACGGAGTTATAACTCTCGGAACTGCCGACCGGATCGTTCATCCTCCCCGTCTTTAAACAAACGTTCGTCCTCGAACGAGTCCAACAAAAGAACATACCTGAAATCACATCATCTGAAGCAATAGCGTCTGGCCTAGCTGGAAGGGCGTAGAAACGGGCCTGACCACCCCCTGATCTGCCTCCCCCTCTCGGGCGATCCATAGCTGAATGGGCTCCGCCCTTAGCTGGTTGAACTCCACTCCTAGTTTGTTGGGCGGGTGGTGGAGGAACTGGTACTAGTACCGGTGGCCGAGCACCCTGCTGTGGAGTCCTACCTGACAACCTAGGGAAATATCTCGCAATGTGGCCAAAATCCCCACACTCGAAACAACCTTTTCTCTGGCGAAACGACTGCTCCTGTTATCCAAAAGAATTACCTGATGATACTTGAGCAGACGGGGAATGATGAAAAACCCTGCGCTGGCAGTGCACCGAATGATGACTGACTATGCTGAAACTGGTCCCACTGAAACTGACCTCTCTGAGGATCACCACTAAAACCATACTGACTACAAGTCCTCTTAGCTTCCCTCTCATCCCTCTCCTGGCCTCGAACCATCTCAATTTGTCGATCAATGTCGATGACCTCACCGAAGGTAGCACCAGATACGCTCTCCCTATTCATAAGCAGTCGAAGATTAAAATCGAGACCATCTACAAACCTCCTGATCCTCTCTCGGTCTGAGGGAACCAACCAGACCGCATGATGAGCCAACTCGGAGAACCGCATCTCGTATTGATTAACAAACATCTCACCCTGACTACGCTGCTCAAACTGCCTGTGCAGCTCCTCTCTACGGGACTCAGGTACAAATTTCTCCAGAAAGAGAGTGGAGAACTGCTGCCAAGAAATGGGCGATGCACCAACTGGCATACGTCGCTCGTAAGCCTCCCACCAATTAAGTGCTGCCCAGAAAACTGGAAAGTAGTGAATGAGACCCCACTAGTCTCCAGAATACCCGCAGTCTGAAGCATCCTCTGACACTTTTCCAAGAAACCCTGCGGATCCTCACCCTCAGCAACACTAAATGATGGAGGCTGGAGTCTCCCTAACCTCTCCAATCTATGCTTCCCGTCATCAGGCATGACTGAAATCACAAAATCCTGAGCAGCTGCGACCGGCTGGGCTGGAGGTGCCCCCGGTGTCTGATGTCCTTGAACAACCTGCTCAGGTGTGCGGGCGACGTGAGTCAGAGTGCCTCCCCCAGCCTGAGAAGCAGCTGTGGCCGTAGTAACTGAAGCCGCCTGAGCAAGGCCTACACACTCTGACAAAATCTGGGCCAGGGCCTCCTGAAGGCCTGGAATATCAATAGGCACATGTGGTGCTTGAGTTGGTCCCGTCAGAACCTCTACCTCGGGGATCTGATCCTGAGATGGAACAACCGCGGGATTTGTAAGTGTTTCCCCAGTTATTGTGCCGGTGATATCTATGCCCCTACCACGGCCTCTACCGTGTCCTCGACCTCTCGGGGTCCGAGCTGATGACTGTCCCTCCTGAGCAGTAGCACGAGTCCTTACCATCTGGGAGAGAATGAAATAACAATATCTAGTTATTAGAATACACAGAACGCAAGATAAGAATCCAAAAATGTGAAATTCCTAAAGATTCTGCAGCCTCTCGAAGATAAGTACAGACGTCTCCTACCGATCTGCAAGACTCTACTATACTCGCTCATGACTCGTGAGACCTATGTAACCTAGGCTCTGATACCAATTTTTCACGACCCAAAATCCATGCATGGTCGTGATGGTGCCTATTTCCAAAAATATTACTATTAATTGATTTTTTTAAAGAATTTAATAAAACAATATCAACATTTAAATTTCTCATAAACTAAATCAACTCAAAATGTAATTCATATAAAATACGAAAACGAGCCCCAAACATCGGGGTGTCACTAAATCATGAGCATCTAAATCTATGAACTAAGATATATAAACTGTCTAACTGTCCAAAAGAAGAAATAGATGATAAAAGGGAGTAACAAGGTCTTGCGGACGCTAGCAGCTACCTTGCAATATCCAAAGATAGTCGGCCTGAACTCAACAATCGCCGCCTTCCAACTCACTTGGATCTGCACAGATAGTGCATGGTGTAGTATGAGTACAACCAACTCAGTAGTAACAGAAATAACTAAGGAACTGAGCAGTACTGACGAGCTAAGCAAAAAAATCCAATTATTTATTTTCACAATTTAAAAATAAACAAAAATAAACAGGTAAATTTCATAACTCAGTAAATGCTACAAAGAAATTTAACAGATAAATGCAGCAACCACAAAAGTAAATGCAACCTCACAACAATGTCACTCCATCACTCAAAACTCGCACTCGGGACTCAACACTCAATTCACTCAACACTCTGTGCTCACTGCGGGTGTGTACAGACTCTAGAGGGGCTCCCAAAGCCCAAGTGCTAAGCACAGACAACTCACGTGCTATCATATTAATACCTGGATCCGCACGATCAACGCACGTGTTACGCGGACAAGTCCGCGCTATGGTGTCAATACCTGGACCCGCACGGTCAACTCACGTGATACATGGACAACTCACACGCTATAGTATTAATATCCTCACAAAACCAGACCATTGGTCTTACTTAATCATGTACCTCACTTGCTTCACCATCATCAACAAATAAGGGGACACAACCCACACTAAGTATCATAGCATATTAGCAAATAATAGAGACTAGGGTTAACCTGTAAGCTAATTTCTATGACTGAATATAATTGGTGTGAGCATGAATAAAGCCTAAGTGTGATCCTTAACATGAAGACAAACAAGTTCAACAACAAGTAAATGCATAAACACAGATAATGGCCATTAGGCCTCACGGGATGGACCAAGTCTCAATCCCTTGAGGCGTACACCCACACGCCCGTCACCTAGCGTGGGTATCACCTCTAAACAATCACATGATATCAAACTCTCTGGGTTTATACCCTCAAAGCCAGAGTTCAAACTGTTACTTACCTCGCTACCCTCAAGTTCTTCGGCCTTGCAACGTATAGAACACCAATCGAACGGCCTCCAACTCAATCTAGGGTATATTATTAATTAACGATATCAATTACGCTAGTCAAAATCAAATCCTAGTTTCTCCTAAATTTCAGATTTACCGCAAAATATTAATATTTCACTCCACAAATCATGAATTTAAAAAATATAATTATACTTCAATATCAATATTCAATTCAATCTCCAATTAAATTTCTGAAAGTTAGTATTTGAATTCCAATGGCATTAACCAAAGTAGATCTGTCCAAATTAAGGGCAATGATTCAGAACTGTAGCTATTATTCACGTCCAAATATCTTCTTCACTAATACACTGTAACTACATGTGTATGCATTGTTAAACTATTTCCAAATCTCAAAAGTATTTAATCCTTGAAACCCAATCATATTCCCTGTTTACATTTTTCAATCATCATCACTATTATAATCATATATATATTATCCTATCATGATTATCTAGTTAGCTAATCATCATCTCCTCTAACTTAAGATAGCAGAAGCCTTTGTCAGCAACAATAATACTTTTCCTAACATTGCATATTTAATCAACTCCTATTGAACTCCTGAATAATTATATAATCACGTTTGATATTACTACAATTACTAGGCAATCGCGATGCCACCTAATTAATTAATATAGTTACCCAAACCAGTGTCAACTGCGGCACTCTCTTGAAAAGATAAATTTGGCCAAAAAAATTAAATGACTTCTAATATAACTAGTCGTTCTAAAATCCATATTCATATTTGCTGGTTTCTCCTCTAATGAAATCTATTACTATTATTATTGTTTAGTATTACATTGGTCATTATTACTAAAATCAAGATATTCTCTCATCCGAAACAATTATTGGTTAATTATTTCATTCCCTAATGTAAAAGATAGGAACCAAAACTACCATTGTAAATAGTTCTCCACTGCAACTTTTTAATTCACAGTTTTATGTCTAATTCTAGTTCACTAGCCATTGCCACATATTGTTTCCTATTTTCATCATTAGTAGTTGGCTAAAAATACGTGTGTATATATATATATATATAGTACCTGAGCAAAGAAAATTTCCTTTCCTGTGTTGGTTAAAGAGAGGAAGCAACAAGCAATTTGCTCCTCGGTAAACTCTTAACAGCGTTGTGAATGGAAAAAATAATTTCACGCATCTACTTCTCTTAATTTACCGCCGCCAATTCCCATCCCGAAACCTTTCTTTTATTAATTTGTTTTGCCTCCTCTAATGAATAAAAACCCTTGGTACATATTTTCTCATCTTACACGTGAGATTCATAAGGTGGGCTATGCCCATTTGTTTTCTTTTTTTTTTTGTTTATTTATTTATTTATTCGTTAAACACCCAAGTAAGTTATTTAATTTATCAATGATCATATGTGATACTTGTAAATTTGGTCTACTAGTAAATTTATTAGTACACTATTTATATAAATATATAATAAATTTCCCTTACTAGCTTAGTATTTGAACTAATAATTATAAATTAAATTTATTCTTCATATTTCACAACTAATAGGTATACCACCAAAAACTAAATGAGTTATTACATTCCGGACGCACTCCTAAGTCTAACATTACCCAACGAAGCTAACCGAATTATAAAAATTCTAATCCGAATTCGTTTACTCATAAGCCAACTTCCAGTTGACTTTTATAACTTAGCTTTCTAACTAAGAGACTAAGTGTTCATTTCACTCCAAAGCTACTTCGGACCCAAACCTGCCGACTCGATACAACTCAATACAGCTGAACAACACATAAAGAAGTAGAAATGGGGAAAACGGGGCTATAACTCTCGGAACTACCGACCGGGTTGTTACACATACTCCTTTCCTTCTTGGGACCATACATATTCATAGTTTGCCTTCTAAGTTCATAGGCAGTGAGATTTCCAATTAGCTCATCCAGTTTAAGAGTTGCAATATTCTTAGATTCCTGAATGGCTGTAATTTTGCTTTCCGAAGAGACTGGCAAGACCCTTGTCAGAATTTTCTCAACCTTGTCTTCTTCAAGAATGACCCTTCCAAGAGACTTGAGTTCATTGGTCAGTGTAGTGAACCTTGTATATATCTCTTGGATGGTCTCTTCTTCCTTTATGGTAAAATTCTCATATTGAGAATATATAGAGGTCCTCTTGACCTCTTCACTTGAGGTGTTCCTTCATGATCCACTTGGAAAGTGTCCCAAATTTCTTTGGTAGTGGTACAACTTTGAATTATGTTATACTTATTTGGACCGAGTCCCCACACAAGCTACTTCTTGGCCTTAGCATTTTTCTCCCACTTTCTCAAATCCTCAACAGAGTAGTCAGCTCTAGTCTTTTGCACATCTACTCCTTCATCAGTCTTCTTCATGGTGGATAAAGGACCGTCAATAACTATGTCTCATAGTTCATAGTCTTCTCCAATTAAGTTATCCTTCATCATATTCTTCCACCAGGAGTAGTACTGGCCATTGAAGAGTGGAGGCCTAACAGTTGATTATCCTTCCCAGTTCCCAGGTGGTGCACTCATCTTGATCTTTTCCCAAGGTGTTAGCCTCTTCAAGGATAACCCGCTCTGATACCAATTGATGTTTTATACGTCAATACCACACAAGAGGGGGGTGCTTTCTGTGGTGTTCAATTTTTGAGTGTTGTAGTCATAGAAGGACCAGGTTCTTCTAGATGTTCCAACTTCTACAGTTATGGAATAATAATTACAGAAATAAAAGAACACAACAATTTTACATGGAAAACACCTGGCTCAAAAGGTGAAAAAACCACGACCTACTACTCAGTAGGATTTTCTCCAAACACTTCACTACAACTCTAAACCAACAGCATTTACAAAATAAGCTCTTTTGTAAACCTAAGGATTAACTCTAACCCTTATAACAACATGGCACAGGCTGTTATGACTACGTCAAGTTAAATATAACTTGAATGATACAACTCAAATAACTAGTAAAATTTGCTTCTAAGAAAGCTGAAAAAGGCACAATTTATGACCATCTACTACAATAAACTAGACTAAAAGACAACGGATGGAACTGGTTCTTCTAGTTGGTTCAAGTAGCTCCAGATTCTCACTCTCCAATTTGGCTCGAACTGCTTGCAAAATTTCTTCACGAATTTTGCTCTCAATTCTTGATAAATTTCTTCTTTTGTGGATCTATATACAACAAGAACAATCTGCAATTTATAGGAGTTAGTAGATAAGGATTTAACTAGAATCCTAATGCAACTCTTCCTTGCTAGAAGAGTTCTAGTCAAACTCAACTCCTAAATCCTTCCTTATCTAAGATTATGTTCTTATTGAATAAGAATTCCTTCTCCAATTTCGTTTTTGCAATCTTTTCGATCAGAAGATATCTCAATTTCACCATAATACGTTTATCTCCTGTATGTGCATCTCATGTGCGTTTGAATCTGCTCGTCTGTCACCTGTGATAGACCTGGTTCATCTCGGAGTTCCTTTGTTAATCTTCAAAACTATTTCCTTTCTTTGGCCAACACACTCCTAAGTCCCAAATCACCTAACGAAGCTATCTGAGCCATAAAATACGCATTTTGAGGTTGGTTACAAATAAGTCAACTCTCGGTTGACTTTTCCAACTTTAAGGCTACTTTTAGAGACACTTTTAGAGACTAAGTGTCTCGATTCCTTCTACAATCACTCCGATGTAACGACCCGACTGGTTGTTTTGAGCTCTAGCATGTCGTTAAGCAGTTTGAAGTCATGAGAAGCTCCGTTTCCGATATTATGACTCGTAGGTGTGGTCAGAGTTGAATTTCGGAAAGTTTAGAGTTAATTTGGACAGCAAATTCTCATTTCAGAAGCCTTAGGTTGGAGAAATTGACTAAGATTGGAATTTTGAGTAAACGACCTCCGAATCAGGATTTGAAGGTTCATGCAGGTTCGTATGATGATTTCGGATTTGGACGTATGTCCGGATCGGGCTTTGGATATCCCGGGAGCGCTTCGGCGCATATTATGGAAGATAGCATTTTAGAAGAATTTCATAAGTTTGGGCTATAAGGTATTTCAGTGTTATAGATGTCCGTTTGGGATTTCGATTCTGGGAATAGCTTCGTATGGTAATTCTGGAGTTGGGAGCGCGATCGAAAGTAAATTCGGATGCCCGTAGGTCATTTTGAAGTCAAATGGATAAAGATAGGAATTTGAAGGTTTTTGAGAAATCCGACCGGAAGTGGAAATTTTGATATTGGGGTCGGAATGCGATTACGGGAGTTGGAACAGGTCCGTAATGTCGAATATGACTTGTGTGCAAAATTTGGGGTCAATCAGTCGTGATTTGATAGGTTTCGGCATCGAAGGTGGAAGTTTGGGATTTCAAGTTCATAAAGTTTGAATTTAAGTGCGATTCGTGATTTTGGCGTTGTTTGATATGATTTGAGGCCTCGAGCATGTCCGCATTATGTTTTGGAATAGGATGGTGAAATTGGATGGGGTCCTGGGGGGCTCGGATGGATTCCGGGTGGTTAACTGATCAAGTTTGGTGTTTGAAGAAGTGCTGAGATTGCTGGTGTCTGGTGCGACCGCACCTGCGAGGCTTTGGCCGCAGTTGCGGCTTTGGCGCTGCGGACCCCCTCTAATTACCTAAACAAGTCATATCACCTAGTATAGACTCGCTCGAGGTTTCAAAACATATAAAATAACACTAAAACGACGAATCAAACCAAAAATCAATAAAATTCCTCAAAACTTCTTTAAACATCAAATTTTGCATTTAAAGTCCGAATCACGTCAAAGGAAGTCTGTTTCTTACCAAACATCACAGATAACACATATAAATCATATCGAACCTGTACCGGGCTCCGGAACCAAGATACGAGCCCGATACCACGGGTTTCACATAACATTTAATTTTCAAAAACCTTTATATTTTTCAGTCTCGGACTTCGGACTTCAGAATTCGATTCCGGGCATACGCCCGAGTCCCATATTTTCCTACGGACCCTCCGGGACCGTCAAATCATGGGTCCGTGTCCGTTTACCAAAAATATTGACCAAAGTCAACTTTATTCCATTTTCAACAAAAAAAATTATTGTTTTTATCAGTTTTTCACATAAAGGCTTCCCGGTTACGCACCCAGGTTGCGCACGTAAATCGATGTGAGATTGAAGGAAGTTTTCACGACCTCGAAACATAGAATTATCTAGAATATACGCGATGACCTTTTGGGTCATCACATGCTCCCCCTCTTAAACAAACGTTCGTCCTAGAACATGCCAAGATTCACCTTAAACTCCTCCAATCACTGATGGTACACTTCGAACACATACCTGCGGGTGATCCCACGTCACCCATACACTCATAAGCCCGGTGATATAATCACAACCGCAATATAGCCTTCACATCACCACCGATAAGCCTCATACCTATACTTATCACCCTCTACTCATTTACAAAAGACCCGATTCTAAATCCATATCCAGCATTAGCCTCAATCAGCTACATCAACTCATGACTACACCCACAAGGCACGACCACACAACATAGTACATCACACATAGGCTCATATAACACTTTTGATCACAATAGCTTCCCGAAACCAACTCGACATTGGCAATTAGCCCCACATCTGAAAGAACTTTGTTTTTCCAAACCCCGTATCACTGATAATGATGCAATGAACACGAAGTCTTCATTATTAAACACCTGAGTCACTAGCCACAACTAACACCACCGGGAACACATCCCGCAAACTAAACTAAAGAAAACACATAACGAAATGACTGAATATGAAAATGGAAACATATAAAGGAACTATCAAACAAGCCCATAGTCACAACACTCTATCAATACCGACTTACCAAAAGTAATATAACGAGGAATAAGAAAAGCATATGAACAAATCACAAGGGTACCATCCTGATAATATTTCCACTGCGGTACTCAGCCGGTCCAAACATATCGAATCACAAATATCACGAGGACCTCCTCCTCAACTTTGAATCACATACTGAAAATATTTCATACCAATTGAAATTCCTCCACTAATTCATCTCAGCTGATAAAATCATAACGCTAACTGAACTCGCATATCGATGGAGTCTCAAATCACAACTCATAAGAAAAATATTTAGGAAAATCACATAAAGCTTACTATGAAGAACAACAAGGAATCACTGCCAATTTCACTACTATCAAGAATGAATAAAACAATGATAGACACGGGCTACTACTCATAGAATCTCCCAACAGGAGTAAACACAAAATGGAGTGCAAAACATGGAACTCACTCATAAATGAAACAACAAATAAGGAAACTCGTTCCGACCAGCAGAGCTATAATGAAATACAATTGGTGCCCCTCTATACACATCAAAACATACTTGGGTGATGATATCTGGCACAACGGCCTCTATTTTTCTATATGAAACACAACAATGGGTCGGGCCTCCCCCTATTAGGCGCCCTCTACTCACCTAAATACCCTGCTACCACACACCTACCTGAGTCCTAGGACAATCTCTCACCCTGTGGCTAACATCTTCACACTGAAAACAATCTCGCTGCTGGCATGGCTGTCGAAAAACACACAATACGAATCCTCTAAGACCTATGATTACCGGAAATTTCATTTGAAGGTGGTAACGCAAGCTGAACTGGTTGACCAACAAAACTTCTACCGTGTCGTACCTTGCATCCATAATATGGATCAGTAGATTCCTACGATCTACGAGGCCTCATTTCCTCCCTGGACTCTCTCCCTGATCTCGTCTGTCCTCTCGCTTCCGGTCCCACATGCGCTCTAACTAGCGAGCGATCCCGACTACCTGCTGAAACGAGGCATCCTACTCTAACTCTCAAGACCCGCTGAATCAAATATCATGCCTGAATTTCCCAAATAACTCTACGAACTCATATAATAACTGAAGCAACCAAGCGAAGTGCATGTCTGGACAACTCACTGAATCTAACGGCATGCTCCAATAGTGACACGACGCCCTGACGCAACTGCTAAAATTTCGTGCGTCGTACATCCCGAAGGAACTGAGGTGGAACATCCCTCAAAATATCTCTAAAAACTGAACCCATGCTAGTGAAGCTAACTCGGCCCGGCTACCCCACTCATATGCCACCATCACTAATCAACCCACTACTCTGAACCTGAGACGTGACAATAGCAATCTCACTCGTCTCCACAATACCCGAAGTACGACGAATATAGTGACACTCCTCCAGGAAACCCTCGGCACCATCTGCCGCCAATCCACTGAAATTTAGAAGGGTGGTACTTCATGTACCTCTCAAGTCCAAGGTATTCTTCCTCTGATGTTGCTACCCTATCCACGACTGAACTGGAACCACATGTCGTGTTGCCATGACAACTGGAACCTGACCAATATGATATCGCTGCTCTGGAGTATAGACGGTGGGAGTATGAACTCCTCCCCTTATCTATGAAGCAACTGGTGCATTGGGATCAACCCTGCCTGAGTCAACGTACCAATTATACTCAAAACTATACCCAGGCCTACTGAATTCCGAGGTAGCAATAGGCACCCCCAGTACCTGTCCCCCAACTAGGACCTCTGGCGACTCCTCAACAGCTGCTCTAGTAGGCATCTTAACTACGACACATACTCCTCGTTGGCCTCTATCTCTGACCTTGCGACACTTGCTTCGGGGTAACATCATCAGGAACCGTCGTTCGTGTCCTCACCATCGGTGAGAGAATGGAACGATAATTTCAAAATTCAAGATCAATAAACTCGCACGATAGGAATGAAGGAAGTGAAATTGTCCTAATAGTTCCGTAGCCCCTCGAAGATAAGTACAAATGTCTCCGTACCTATCCGCAAGACTCTACTAAACTCGCTTATGACTTGTAACACCTATGAACCTAGAGCTCTGATATCAACTTGTCACGACCCAATTTCCCTCCGTTGGGTATTATGATGGCACCTAGTCTTAGGGACTAGGTAAGCCTAGCAGTTACTGAATAACAAAAATAATAAAAGGAAAAATAACAGTGTTGATATAGAATCTCAATAGAATGAACAAACTTTTCCAAAATCGGTAGTACAAGTCATAAGCTCTACGAATCTTCTACAACTTCTAAGTAAAACTGTTTGGAAATAGATACAATAGTGTATGAATAATAAATACAAAGAATGTGACTCCGGCACCTGCGAACACAGCATCAGGTTACCTTGAGTCTCCTCAGAAATCATCCACATAACTAGTACAATATATACCTGGATCTGCACACAAAAATGTGCAGAAGTATAGTATGAGCACATCACAGCGGTGCCCGATAAGTATCAAGACTAACCTCGGTGGAGTAGTGACGAGGACTAGTCAAGACACCACTGGTCTACAAAATAAATAACATGTATAAAAAATGACTGAACGTTACATCTCTCTAAGACTTCGCGGAATAATTTACAGCAATGAATATATAAAGTGGAAGGAAATTACAGAAATCATTCGCGAAACAAGAAAAAGAAAATACACAGAGAGATGGACAGCATAACAAGCCGAATCGAAAGGATACCCAATACAATAGAGAACACCAATAACTCAACTCCACGCCGGTTTTTCCACATCGGGCTTAGCTATTCAAATCCATAACTGATAGAAATCTTTAAAAAGCAGTTCATATGAAAAACTTTTACAAATAAAATCATTTTTAGTATGGAAGAGTTTCCTTTGAAAATATATTTTCTCCAAAAGTAGATATAAGTATATTTAACAGAGAGAATTACGTAAAACTTAGTTTCTTTCAAAATAGGAAACTTCCCAAAGATGCTTTCCCAATAAATGACTTCCAAATATCATTTTAGGCAAGGCTAGTGCTTTTCAAATATACCTTCGATGTAAAAATCATTCAAGTATAATCATTTCAAAACCATTGCTTTTTCAATAATACTTTTCAATAACATCTCTTGATCAAAATCTCAAGATTTATCCACCGGAACTCAGTCCGTAACTCAGAAATTTCCAAGCAGTATAGGAGGAATATCAAATCTTGCCAATAAATGCAATAAGAGATCAATAGGAATATCCGAATTTAGAACAACGGATGATAATGCAAAGACAAGTGCACGGCAACACCCTTCGTGTTTTTACTCTCATCCTCACCAAAACAAGTGCACGACATCACCCTTCGTGGTTTACACTCTTCCTCACCCAAACAATATCAAGAACAACAGTTTGGAAAGGAAAAACCAACAATATGACCCATAAATCACCACATCCCGGCAAGGGATTCAACAATACAAACAATATCATTAACAACATAAACATTAATAGAAACCATCACATCCCGCAAGGGAGTCAACAATACAAACCATATCATTAGCAGCATAAACAGTAATAGAAACCATCACATCCCGGCAAGGGAGTCAACAATACAAACCATATCATTAACAACATAAACAGTACAGAAACCATAACATCCAGGCATGGGAAACAACTATAACCAATCACACCTAAACAGTTAACTTCACATAATAACACTCAGCTTAAACAAAGGTCCAGTAATAGGCAACATAAAGGAAATACCAATAACATAAATGTCTAACAATTAGACCTAAGTGACACTTAAATGAATGGTCATATAAATCACAATGTAAGACTCACGGGCATGCTTGACTCCAACGAATAGATGTTCCAACTATGGCTAGTCAATTATAAGGCTCGATGACACTAATTATAGTCAACTAGGAAAGCTAGGAAGAAAATATAGCATGATAATAAGAGAAGTAGAATATTCAGTTAAGTAAAGTAAAGTCAAATAGCCAACGAAAGAATCCAAAAACAAGTAATTCTAATTTAAACAGGAAGGAATGAAATTAACAACCAAGGATTCAAGTGTAACAATTACAAATCATACACAGGTAATATAAGAATCTACAAATCCTAAAAGGGGCAATGAAATTGCATACAAGTATGATTACACACTCGTCACCTCGCATACCCGGACTACAATCAACAAGGAAGATTCAATCCTAAGGTGTAGTTCCCCCACACAAGGTTATGCAAGATACTTACCTCAAAGACGTCAACCCGATACTCAAAAATAGACTTCTCGGGCGGAAAGACCTCTGGACGGCACCAAATCAACTAAAACAACTTCAAAATACACATAACACGTATAAGGAATGATTCCGAATAATAAAGTTTCAAACGTTACAAAATTATGAAAATCGACCCAAAGGTCGACCCCCAGGCCCGCACCTGGGAACCCGACAAATTTTACAAAATATGATTACCCATACAAAATTTATCTAATTCCGATGTTATTTGGTCCTTCAAATCATGATTTTTCATTTTAGAACTTTTCTTACAAAACCCACAACTTCCTCACCCAAAAACACAAATTAAATGATAAAAACAAGAACTAATTCATGAAATATATTTAATTCTAGTGGAAGAACACTTACCCATTCGATTTATGTGAAAAACCCTTCAAAAATCACCAAGAACCGAGCTCTAGAAGTCAAAATATGATAATAATGGCTTAACCCTCATTTTTTGAAATTTATATTCTGCCCAGGTATTTTGTGCATTGCGATCGCGGAAAAAACTACGAGATCGCGTAGAAAAAAAGATGTCACTGACCAAAACATGCTATGGGATCGCGTAGAGACAATTGCAATTGCATAGAAGAAAGGATGCCACTGACCAACATGTTGTGCGATCCCGTGGAGATCACGTGGAGACTAATCGATCGCATAGAGGAAAAAATATGCTATTTCCAAACTACTTTATGTGATCACGAGGCTGGGGTGCGATCGCATTGAAGAAAAACTGGGGGATCAGAATAGCACTATGCGATCGCGTCTCTTCCTATGCGATCGAATAGAAGGAAACCAGATGACAGGTTCAGCAGTCCAAAAATAGGGAAAATGGACTCGAAACCCATCTGAATCACACCCGAGACCCCCGAGACCCCATCTAATTACATAAACAAGTAATATCACCTAGCACAGACTCGCTCGTGGTTTCAAAACACATAAAATAACACTAAAACGACGAATCAATGAAATTCCTCAAAACTTCTTTAAACATCAAAGTTTGCGTTTAAGGTCTGAATCACGTCAAACAAAGTCTGTTTCTTACCAAACTTCACAGGTAATACATATAAATCATATCAAACCTGTATCGGGCTCCAAAACCAAGATACGGGCCCGATACCACGGCTTTCACATAACATTTCATTTTCAAAAACCTTTAAATTTTTCAGAAAACAAGTTTCTTTAAAAATTCATTTCTCGGTCTTGGGACCTCGGAATTCGATTCCGGGCATACACCCAAGTCCCATATTTTCCTACGGACCCTCCGGGACCGTCAAATCAAGGGTCCGTATCCGTTTACCAAAAATGTTGATCAAAGTCAACTTTATTCCATTTTCAACAACAAAAAATTATTGTTTTTATCAGTTTTTCACATAAAAGCTTCTCGGCTACGCGCATGGGTTGCGCATGCAAATCGAGCTTATAGAAGGAGGTTTTCATGACCTCGGAACATAGAATTATTAAGAATATACGCGATGACCTTTAGGGTCATCACCGACCATCGGGACGTGAAACTCTTCCCAGGTTCGAAAACACCAGGTCTGATTATGCACCACCAAGCAGAGATCGGGCTCGTCCTCATCTAGATCCAGAAGGGATCAAGATCAATGACCTAGAGGTAATGCACGAATTGGGGATCATACCTTTAATGTAAGTACCTCCGAACTAATTTCAGTGTTAAGAAATTTGGGTGATAAGGTTCGATGGCCCAAAGAGATGAGGTCGAATCCGAATAAGAAGAACCCAGATTTCTGGTGTGAATTCCATAATTATCATGGACATAGAACTGCAGATTTTTGCAAGGTGAGGTAGAACAATTATTGAAATAGGGCTATTTGACAGAATTGTTCAGTGGAAAAGGTAAACAGGCATACATGAAGAACAGGTAGGAGCCCCCAAAACCTCCATCTCCAAAACGAACCATCAACGTGATAAACGGAGGTGAAGAAGTAAACGGAGTGGTCTGAAAAATGACCACGAAGTTCACAATTACACACGGAAAACGGGTTCCTGAAAATCTGGAAGTAGACGATATAACCTTCGATGATGCAGATATCCGCGGATTAATGCTTCCTCACAACGATGCTGTGGTAATATCTTTACTTATTCATGACACTAACGTAAAAAGAGTGTTGATTGATCCAGGTAGTTCAGTCAATACCATTTTGCTAAGAATCGTGGAAGAAATGCTATTGGGAAATCAAGTAATCCCAAGGGCACGAGCCATATCAGGGTTTGATAACTTTACGGTTATAACAAAAGGAGAAATTGAACTTAGCACTTATGCTGAGGGAGTTATCAAAAGTAGCATGTTCCAAGTCATCGATACTGACGTCGATTATAACGTAATCATGGGAAGGCCATGTATCCACGACAGGAAAGCAATACCCTCCACCTTGCATCAGATAATTAAATTCGCCTCTGAATGGGGGATTCAGAAAATTAGAGGCGATCAGTAAACCGTGAGAAATATAAATTTTGTGGTACACTACAAAAAATTAGAGGTGAAAGAATCAAGGTATAAGGAAGTGTCCCAAGAAGGTGACACTGCCCAAACAGGCATGGAAGAAATTATTACCCAAATAGGGACGGAAGGTATTACTGCTAAAACAGGTACGAAAGAAAATACTTACGAGAAAGTGAATCAAGTCACCATGGAAGAAGAATTGGACCACATGGATGTAGATTCCAGACCGGACGTCATTCATGAACCTGAGGAAAACGAGCACATCAAAATAACTATCGAAGAGCTCGAAGCTGCTCCGTTGTCTGAATGAAATCCTGAACAGAAAGTGTACATAGGCACGAGGCTGAGTCCCGGTCGAAGAGAAGAAAAGAAAGCAAGGACCATTCAAGAACCAAGTGATTAACGAAGAGGTACGGAAACTCTTAAAGATTGGTTCAATACGATAGGTAATTTACCCTAAATGGCTAGATAACACTGTGGTAGTACCTAAAAAGAATGGAAAATGGAGAGTATGCGTAGAATATACTGACATAAATAAAGCATGCCCCAAAGATTCATTCCTATTACCACATATAGATCAAATGATTGATGGCACCACAGGTCATGAATTGTTAAGATTTCTAGATGCGTATTTTGGTTATAACTAGATTAAAATGGATCCCTCAGACGAGGGAAAAACCTCCTTTATTACAAACAACGAAACTTAATGTTATAAAGTCATGCCTTTTGGCTTAAAAAATGCTGGAGCCACATATCAAAGGCTACTAACCAAGATGTTCCAGGAACATCTTGGAAAAACAATGGAAGTTTACATTGATGACATGCTGGTAAAATCAACACGGCCGGAAAACCATTTCCAGCACCTCTCTATTACCTTTGACATTTTACGCAGGTATAATATGAAGCTTAATCTAGAAAAATGCGCTTTTGGCGTGGAATCGGGTAAATTCTTGGGTTTCCTTGTATCAAACAGGGGAATAGAGGTAAATCTTGATTAAATTAAGGCTATAGAAGAAATACCTAATGTACTTATAAATAAAAAAGAAGTTCAAAGACTAGCGGGAAAAATTGCAGCCTTAGGAAGATTTATTTCCAAATCTTCCGAGAAAAGTTTCAAATTCGTTGCAGTTCTCAAAAAGTAAAATTGGTTCGAATGGACTGAAGAATGTCAACAGGCTCTCAAAGACCTAAAAGCTTACCTATCAAAACCTCCGTTGTTGTCAAAGCCGAAGAAGGGGGAGCGGTCGTCTACCTAACTGTCTCAGAAATTGCTGTAAGTGCAGTATTGTTAAGGGAGAATAAAGGTAAACAATCTCCTATTTATTACGTAAGCAAGACATTACTGGATGCTGAAACTAGCTATCCACATCTAGAAAAGTTAGCCTTAGCTCTGATCATGGGATCTAGAAAATTAAGGCCATACTTTCAATGTCATCCAATCAGAGTTGTGACCTCGTATCCATTAAGAAACATATTGCATAAATAAGAACTATCAGGAATATTAGCCAAGTGGGCCATAGAATTAAGTGAGCATGAAATAAAATATCGGCCTAGGACTGCAATCAAGTCTCAAATCTTAGCTGATTTTGTCGCTGACTTTAGTAATAACATTGTCCCTCAAGTGGAAAAAGAGTTACAACTCTTCAACGGTGTTAATCCGGGTCTATGGACCCTTTTTATCGATGGTTCATCCAATATAAAAGGTGCCGACTTAGGCATAGTCTTAATATCACCCACGGGTGAAAAGACACAACAGGCTATCAAATGTTATCCTATAACTAACAATGAAGCAGATTACGAAGCTATTATTGCAGGACTAGAACTCACACGAGAGATTTTAATCGAGCAAATCATAATCAAAAGCGACTCTCAACTGGTAGTAAATCAGATGCAGGGGACTTACATCGCTCGAGAGACTCAGATGCAACAATATCAGGAATATACATGGGGGCAGGAGGAATAACTGGAACAGTGGAGGAGAGTACTCTAAGAGAAGGAGAGAAAACAACCAGGGGAGTTTCATCAGCAACAGGATCAAAGCCCTCCCGGAATAGATGATCAACATAATCACGTACGGGAGAGGGAGAAGCATCCTCAAGGGCAAAAAATTCAACTCTAGGTACAGAAGGATCAATAACAGGTGTAGACTTGTCGTGTGAGACCACCTTCCTTCTGCGTGACCTATGGATTAAAAATCCCTCTTCTTCCTCCTCTTCTTCCGAGGTACTTGACCCACCTGCTTTTCTCTTTGAAGAAGAACAACCTGAAATGATCTCCTGGGCCTGAGCCAGGGATAACTCGGGAACAGACGCGGATGCAGAAACTCCACAAGCAAGAAAACCTGTCAAAAGGAAAGGATTAAATAATGCTCAAAGGGAGAAAAAAGTACAAACAAAATCTTCACTTACCATGAGTCTTAACTCTCCAACCAAACCTCTTAGAGAGGTTCTTCCATGAACGTTCTTCCAATGAAGCGATTAACAAAAGCTTTTTTACCCAATCACGAAAATCGGAGACATTCTCGACGGTTCCCATGAATCTACAAAAAGAAGAAACAACTACGGCGTTAGTAAAAGATTTAAAGAAAAAATCAAGGAATGTGAGAAAAAATATACTCACGTGCATGATTCCAATTGGAACAACAACATACCGAAGAAACCAACCTCGATCCTTATCATCTTCAGAAGTCACTAACACCCTTTACTCCTAGAAGCTAGGGTAAAAATTCCCTGAAGGAACAACATTGGGGAATAGAGGTGAATAAGATGATGAAAGGTAAAGGGGATCGAAGCTAAGGTAGCCAAGTATCTAAGACATGCAACGACTCGCCATACAAGAGGACGAGTCGATGATTACTGGGTCGATGGAAGGCTTGAACCCTAATGTAAATGGATAGGTATAAACAAAAGAATGCCCTGTCTTATAAGACGTTATTCTTTGATTAATATTTGGAAAAATTACATGAAAATCGGAACTCCAATAATAGTCCCTGCGTATAAGAGGTATTAAACCTTCAGTGAGTTGGGTAGGGTATTTGTCAGCACTGTTAGGAGACAACAATAAAGAAAGCTGGTCTCTAAGGTCCTGACTATCCCTAGAAAAAGTGAACTCCGCAGAAACTATTTCATCGACCCTCGATTCGCGTAAAGGTTCATGATGTCCTCTACCTTTAGACGAAGATCTAGAAGTCGTAGCCCTCGGAGAAGTTAAAGACCTACAAGAAGGAGGGGTAAGTAATTTGAGAAGAGGTAGAACCCCTTGAAGGAATAGAACCTAAACTCCTCAACCTGCCGCCTCTCCTACTCCGCGTTGGAGCAGAAGAGGGAGTCAAATCATCAACGTTTATGACTCTCTTAGATTGGTTTGAAAAATACATATCTACAAACACAAGGAAAAAGTTCTTTACAAATAAAGTTTGAAAGTTAGAAGTTTTTCGTGAAGGTATTTATACTCCAAGACAACCGTCAAAAATGGGAAAAAACAATGATGTGAAAGACATAATTGAAGATATCACTTTGTGACTGATGCATCCGCAAAAAGCCCTAAAAGGCATTGAACAATTGCAGAACCAACCCGGAAATTCCATGTGGCATAAGCATTAAATGGAAGTGACAAGCGACGCCTATGTTCAGAAAAAAGTTGCAATGATTTAAGTGAAGCGGCAGCAAAATATTCCCGCCATAAATGAGTACCACTTACCAAATATTGACCGATAAATATACGGTAAGTGGGGGGACTATCTGTATTGGTAAAAAAGAGCTTCACACGTGTAATAAATCCTTATGACTCAGCAGTCCACCTGGAGCAATGAAGACATGACAACTGGACGGGACTCTATGAAGAGGTATGAGGCAAAGAGGAACGGCAAATCACGCCCAAGGGTTAATTAGGTACGGAAGTCTCAACCTAATTAAGAAGATGAATAGACATGGTCAAAATGTTTATGGACGGAACAAAGGGAAGACTCAGAGATCTTCACTTAGTGATCCACACATTACACAACATTCACGCAACAGTTATGGCTACTCATTGTAATGTTACATTAATGTCATAATTAGTCATTAATGTTCAATCACTGAAAAAGGCAGACGTTATATTTGGAAATTCCCTATATAAGGGAGTAAAATATAACCTGTAAAGGGACATCCGAACAACTATTGCAATAGACTTTACTTTTCATATATCTCATTGATTTTTCTTTATTACTTACAATCAGTCTTGCCTTGGTTATCAGAAATCCGTGTTCATCCTAAAAATAGTTTTGGTCAAAGGATTTAATTCTCTTGTTAAATAATTTTGCCCCTAAAATGTATCCCCTAATCCCATCCCACTCTCCTGAATCCTCACTCTTTGCTGGCTGAAAGCTAAAGCTATTTAGGTTCTGTCCTCTGGCTTCCCTAGTATGAGCATTGCTGAGGGTTCATGTTAGACCCTCGTGAATTCTGACACACTAGGATTTGGTCCCTAGTCTTCCTTGAGCTGTTTCTGATCAACTTCTCTAGTGTGAGCACTGCCCTGGGTTCTTGAAGCCCTTGGTAACTCTGACACCCTAGAGATTTGGGTTATGTATCCTTATCCTTAAGATATGGGTGAATAATTCATTACTGGTTATTGTGTATCTATGAACATGGGCTTTTGCAGCTACTGTGAGTTGAAGGCCTGGCATGTCCAGGTGTATTTTGGCCTGCTATAGGCTCCCTACAGTTTTACTTACTTTGTAATTCATTCATTAAATTCTGGTCTGTAATAATTATTTGTAATAACAATTATGGGGTATTAGTAAATGGGAAAGGGTCCATATTTTATATATGCTATAAAGTGGGGTAGAAATCCTGCCTATAGGGTTAATGTTATGTTGTTAAATGTTATATGTCATAAATCATGCCTCTAGGTTTCTTATTGTTTTAAGTCATTATGTGCTAGAAACCATATCAGTAGGCCCAATGTTTGGTTCAATTATGTTCTGACCATGCCTATAGAAATGGTATAATCCAATATGTGTATGAATTCCTGATTACATACTATTTCGTTCAGATTATAGAAACCATGTCAATAAGATCAAAACTATTCAGATTATAGAAATCATGTCCATGGGATCCAAAACTGTTCGAATTATAGAAATCATGCCAATAGGATTTAAAACTGGATCAAGTTATAAAATGCACGGCTGAATCTGTTTAACTGTTATTTTATGCATGTTTACTGTGTTGTTATCCTCACTATAAACCATGCCTATAGGATTAAAATAAATAATTCTAGGTCTGTTTCTGTGACTGGACGCTATTTATTGTTCCACAAAATACTTAGATACCATGATGGTAGGATTAATTGTATGGTGCTAACATCAGTATGCAAACTTTTTAGGTTCTAATAATCGCATTAAGAACCTGGTTTTTATCACATAGATACCCTTCCTATAGGATTTTACAATTAATCAAGCTTGTTAATACTAATCAGTTTGTGTGCATTTGATGCCTAAGTGTGGAGGCTAACTTGAGTCCTTGTTTGCTTTTATATGAAAGTCCAACTTTTTATTGTATGTCGCCTACTTTTATCGTTTTGAGCAACCTAAGTTAAGGTCTAGAACCATCCTGAAATAGAGGTCCAAATGACTCCTGGACCGTAGGCATGGGACGGGTAGTGCAAGCATAGGGTACGACTTAGAATTGATTAGAGCACTTTAGGTAAATAACATAAAGATAGTAATTAGCTAGCAGGAGATGATAGTATGTGCCCCCTGAATAATATGAGTAACACCCCGTTTTGAGGGAGTTATGAAGTATTATTTATGTTGCACGAGGTGACCCTTTAGGCTAAATAACTTAGGAACCCCCATTTCTGTTTCAAAATAAATCGCTTATTTCATTGATCGATTGTTTCTTTTCTCTTAGACTAATTCACATGATTTAAGTTCGGTCGGGACCCACCATTGTGGACCTCGAGGAGTGCCTAACACCTTCTCCTCGAGGTAATTTGAGCCCTTACCCGATCTTTGGTGACGCAAACTAGTAATCCCGAGTCATTTGCAAATAGGTGCCCTAATGCACCTTAATCCATTAGGTGGCGACTCTCTTTTTTAATGACCCTTTCTTTAAAAGATTTGTCAACGTCGAAACCCGATTTCCTGAGAAAAAGGGGCGCGACGGCATGGAGACTCCACTAGGGATATCCTTAGGCTCTTACCATAATGTACTTGGTCTATCTGAATTAGTCTCAATAAGCGTGTCTTTATTGCTACATGCACACCCATTTCCCTATTTTCCCTTTATATGAATTTACATGCAATTATTCGCTTAATCTTGTTACAATATGCATCCCCTCCGTTGTTTCCCAAAGCATGTTCACTAGCTGCAATCTTTAAAATTTTGTTATGTCTTTCCAATCCCTACCCTCTTTTTACCGCTTTATTATAATTTTTCATTATACAAACTAACTCCTTTCTTGTTTTCTTTCTTTTCTTGTCTTTACATTTATTAAGTACCGCACTTATCTCTTTCATCGTGCAAAATACTTGACAAGCATAAATACATGCCATGCATCATATTCCACCCGTGCGCAATTAATACCATAGCGACATTTGTTAAGTGTCCGCGCTCTTCCTATATTACCCTATTTAATTTGGAAAGGCTTATTTGTAGTAAAGCTAGTCGATCAACGGTGCAGTCGATGATTTCGTGCCTTTTCCTCTCAAGTTGTCCACTTGAGGGTCCCAGTCTAGACTTCTATAGAAAACCGTACTATGATGATAATTGTGCATACATCATGTCCAAACCAAGCATAAGTTAGAATGTTGTCTGCATAATGAATCCCTAAGCAATCCTTGGCCAAAGCCCATCGGGATTTCCATAATCCTAATGGGCACGATCATGATATGTGTATTATTTGGAGAAAACGTGCCGATATACTAATCATTAATGTGTAAGTAGCCAAATTCGGAGGGGGAAAGGGCTAACTTTGTTTGTTTTGCAGAAATGACGCACGAAGTCCCCAGGTTCGGCATGGTCCGAAGTATCTCATCTCTTTTTCTAGACTGGTGGGAAAATATCTCGCTATGTGACAAAAATCATGTGAAAAGAGTTCTCGGAAATTTACCCTCCTTGCTAGACATTCAGCAAAACAATGTACTGATCGAGGCCGCTACTATGTTCCGGGATGAAAAGAGGGTTTTCTTTCATTTTGGTAATGTAGAGATGACTCCCCTTCTTGAGGAAATAGGAGGTTTTGCTGGGCTACCCTAGGATAGTCCTGGTCTGCTGGTACCGAAAAATTGCATTTTTAGAGGGTTTTTGAAAATGATGGGTCTTAGAAAGAATGACGAGTTAGTCTGCTTGAAGAAGTCCTACATACCTTTCTACTTCCTTTAGGATAGATATGGGCACAACACATCGTACCATATTTATCATGATGAGTTTTCCATCACTTCCCTGGGTTGGACTCATCGTTAGGTTTTTGTGTTCGTCGTCTGTTTTCTGGGTATGATAGTATTTCCAATCCAAGGAGACGTGCTTCACACTCGTTTGGATATGGTCACCAAGACATTAATGGAAGGGATTGAGGGATAGACTTACACTATTGTCCCAATGATCGTAGCAGAGATCTACTGAGCCCTGGACCGCTACAAGAAGGGATTCTGACATTTTGAGGGTTGCAATTTGTTGCTGCAGATATGGTTGTTAGAGCATCTTCAAAGAAGACAGTACCGTTAGGAATTTCCACGGCAACTATGGAATGACCACATAGCTTTTCACCATCCAAAAAGAATGACCTTCATCCCACACAGGTTTGCATAACCGAAAAACGATCTGGATAGGGTACACTTGTTTAGAAACATGACTGATGACAAGGTCCATTGGGTCTTCGAATGGTTCCCTACTAACAAATTCATCATCAGATCAAGAGACGTTACTCACTTAGTGCTGATTGGGATTGAGGAGTATCTATCCTTATGTTCCTATCAGGGTCATGAGACAGGCTGGGAGAAAACAAGTCATACCACGAGTTTCCAAAATGGTTCACTACAAAGCAGACTTTCAAGGTGATGCCATTCATTCAAGTGTGAAGCCCAACACATGTGGCATCTAAAGATTATTGTGGAGAAGGATACCATCGAACTGAATCGGTACCACACCGATCATATGTATTTCTACCTATCATTTTTGGATGATGACATAACGGGAGAAGTCGAGCCAGGGGTCGATCAAGGAAATAGAGTCATAGATGAAGTTGCTCAAGCAAAAGTGAAATACAATATGTTGTGCAAAAGAATCTTTGAGTCTGAGGCAAGACATTTGGAACAACACAAGGTAGACATGGAATCAATCAATGAATGGAGAGGAATTTCTACATAATCAACAGAAAGGTTGGAGTATTTAGAGCAGGGTCTGATAGAACTTGAAGGAAAGATGAGGAAAAGGATCGTGGATTGTCCGAATGCAGTGGGCAATGAAGGAGGACACTTAGAAAGGGCGTATCTGCTGTTGGACATGTGCGGACTGGGGAATCTAATCGATGGGTCCAAGAAGGTTAAGCTTGGAGAATATCCCTCCTGGACCAAATAGATTAGAATTATTGTTTACTTGCTTTTCTAGAGTCGTTTTATAAATTGATTGTAATAAGGAAAATGACACTATCAACTCTTTTAATCATTGTAATTTTAGAGGTTTAACTTATTTATTACATTAATGAAATAAGGCAGTTATCAGCATTAAGCTTCTCCAATAAAATGAGCCAGTTGAAGGCCTGGCCTGTCCAGGTGTATTTGGGCCTGCTATAGGCTCCCTATAGTTTTACTTACTTTGTAATTCATTCATTAAATTCTGATCTGTAATAATTATTTTGTAATAACAATTCTGGGGTATTAGTAAAATGGGAAAGGGTTCATATTTTATATATGCTATAAAGTGGGGTAGAAATCCTGCCAATAGGGTTAATGCAATGTTGTTGAATGTTATATGTCATAAATCATGCCTCTAGGTATCTTATTGTGTTTAGTCATTATGTGCTAGCAACCATGTCAGTAAGCCCAATGTTTGATTCAATTATGTTGTGACCATGCCAATAGAAATGGTATAATCCAATATGTGTGTGAATTCTTGATTACATACTGTTTGTTTAAATTATAGAAACCATGTCTATAGGATCAAAACCATTCAGATTATAGAAATTATGTCCATAGGATCCAAAACTGTTCGAATTATAGAAATCATGCCTATAGGATTTAAAATTGAATCAAGTTATAAAATGCGCGCCTGAATCTGTTTAACTCCTATTTTATGCATGTTTACTGTGATGTTATTCGCCCTAGAAAACATGCCTATAGGATTAAAATAAATAACTCTAGGTTTGTTTATATGACTGGCCGCTATTTATTATCGCACAAAACACTTAGATACCATGTTGGTAGGATTAATTGTATGGTGCTAACATCAGCAGGCAAACTTTGTAGGTTCTAATAATCGCATTAAGAATTTGGTTTTTATTACATAGATACCCTTCCTATAGGATTTTGAAATTAACGACGCTTGTTAATACTAATCATTTTGTCTGCATTTGCTGCCTAAGTGTGGAGGCTAACTTGAGTCCCTATTTGCTTTTATATGAAAGTCCAACTTGTTTTTTTGTATGTCACCTAGTTTTATTCTTTTGAGCAACCTAAGTTAAGGTCTAGAACTATCCTGAAATAGAGGTCCAAATGCCTCCTAGACCGTAGGCATGGAACGGGTAGTGCACGCATATAGTACGGCTTAGAATTGATTAGAGCGCTTTAGGTGAATAACTTAAACATAGTAATTGGGTAGCAAGAGATGATAGTCTGTGCCCGTTAAATAATATGGGTAACACCCCGTCTTGAGGGAGTTACGAAGTATTATTTATGTTTCACGGGGTGATCCTTTAGGCTAAAAAACTTAGGACCCCCCATTTCTGTTTCAAAATAAATCGCTTATTTCATTTGTCCATTATTTCTTCTCTTAGACTAATTCACATGATTTGAGTTCGGTCGGTACCCACCGTTGTGGACCTCGAGGAGTACCTAACACCTTCTCCTCAAGGTAATTTGATCCCTTACCCGATCTTTGGTGATGCAAACTAGTAAACCCGAGTCATTTGCAAATAGGTGCCCTAACGCACCTTAATTTGTTAGGTGGGGACTCTCTATTTTAATGACCATTCCTTTTAAAAGAGTTGTCAACGTCGAAACCCAATTTCGCGAGAAAAAGAGGCACGCCAATCACTCTACCCTCCTACATTAGAACACACCTAATACCGATCCGCAAGGCATCACAATACACTATGTAAGAACAAGAAGCTGATGGTAGAACTAGAACTAGAGCCATGGTCAAAGCAGTCATGAGCTTCTGAAAGCTCTCTCGCACTCATTTGACCACCTGAATAGAGGACGCTTTTGGGTCAATTTGGTCAAGGGAGATGCAATAGATGAGAATCCCCCCACAAAACGACGGTAATGGCCTACCAAACCAAGAAAGCTCCAAATCTTCGTGGCTGAGGACGGTCTGGGCCAACTTTGCACCACCTTTATCTTCTTCGGATCCACCTGAATACCATCACTGGACACCACATTCCCCACAATGCCAATGAACTAAGCCAAAACATACACTTGGAGAACTTTGCATAAAGCATCTCCTCCCTCAATCGTTGCAACACAATCCTCAGATGCTGGGCATGCTCCTCCTAGCTACGAGAGTACACCAGGATGTCATCAATGAATACAATAACGAACGAGTCAAGATAAGGCTGAAACACACTGTTCATCAAATGCATGAATGTTGCTGGGCGTCTGTCAGCCTAAAAGACTTAACAAGGAACTCATAATGGCCATATCAAGTCTTGAAAGTTGTCTTAATAACATTCGAATCTCGAATCTTCAGCTGGTGATACCCTGACCTTAAATCAATGTTGGAGAACACCCTCGCTCCCTGAAGCTGGTCAAATAGTTCATTAGTACGTTGAAAAGGATACTTGTTCTTGACTGTGACCTTGTTCAACTGCTTGTAATCAATGCACATCCTTATAGTACCATCCTTCTTCTTTACAAATAGAACTGGTGCACCCCAAGGTGACACGTTGGGCCGAATAAACCCCCTATAAAGGAGTTCCTGAAGTTGTTCCTTCAGGTCCTTCAACTCCGCCAGTCCATACGATACGGTGGAATAGAAATGGGTTGAGTTCCTAACACCAAATCAATACCGAAGTCAATATCCCTATCGGGCAGCATGCCCGGGAGGTCTGCAGGAAACACATCCGTAAAATCACGCACCACCATAACAGAATCAATAGCAGGAGTCTCTGCACTAACATCCCTCACAAAAGCCAGATAGGATAGACAACCCTTCTCAACCATCCGATGAGCTTCAAGTATGAAATCACTCTACTGGGAACATAGTCTATGGAACTGCTCCACTCAACCCTCGGCAACCCTGGCATCGCCAATGCCACGGTCTTAGCGTGACAATCTAGAGCAGCATGACATGGAGACAACCAATACATATCCAATATCACGTCAAAATCGACCATACTAAGTAAAAAAAGATCTACCTTGGTCTCCAGACTCCCGATAGTCACCACACATGATTGATATACATGGTCCACAATAATAGTATCACCCACCGGAGTAGATACATGAACATATGAAACTAGATAGTTATGGGGCATATCCACAAAAAGAGCGAAATACGAAGACACATATGAATAAGTAGAACCAAGGTCAAACAATACAGAGGCATCTTTTTGGCAAATTAAGACAATATCAATAATCACAGCACCTAAGGCAATGGCATCTAGTCTGGCAGGGAGAGCATAGAAACAGCATGGCCACCCCCTGATCAGTCTCTCCCTCTCACGCGACCCCTAGCTAACTGAGCCTCGCATCGAGCTGCCTGGATGGGTGGAGAAGCTATTGGTGGTGGTGCCGTCGACCGAGTACTCTATTGTGGAGCCCTACTCAACAACCTAAGGCAATCTCTCTTAATGAGACAAAAATATCCGCACTCGAAACAACGGCTCCTTTGACGGAACTGTTGCTCCTGATGCCCAGAGGAAGTACCCGTGGAAACCTGAACTGACGAGGCATGGTGAGAATTCTGCACTAGTAGCACACTGAATGACGAATTGCCATGTTGATGACTGTGTGACCCGTGTCCAGATGATGCACCACCGTGAAACAGGCGAGCCGTCTGAGCATGTGAGAATGGACGACCCTTACAGTGCTGGAACTGATCCCCAGAAGGAACACCACCAAATCCACCCTGTCCACGAGGCCTCTTGGCCTCCCTCTTAACCCGCTCCTGACTGCGAACCATCTCAATCTAACGATCAATGTCGACAACCTCATCAAATGTAGCACCATACACTCTTTCTCTGGTCATAAGCAATCGCATCTGAAAGGTGAGGGCATCTATGAACCTCCTGGTCCTCTCACTGTCTGTGGGAACCAACCAAATAGCATGTCGAGCTAACTTCAAGAATCACATCTCATAATGTGTCACAGACATTTCAACTTGACGAAGCTGCTCAAACTGTCTATGCAGCTCCTCTCTGCAGGACTGAGGCACTAACTTCTCCAGAAAGAGAACAGAGAATTGCTGCCAGGTAAGGGGTGCTGTGCTGACCGGCATACGCCTCTCGTAAGCCCCCACCAACTGAATGCAGGCCCGGAGAACTGAAAGGTAGTGAATGAGACCCCACTGGTTTCTTGAATACTGCTGTACGGAGTATCCTCTGACACCTATCCAAGAAAGATGGAGGTTGGAATTTCCCAAACCTCTCAAATCTATGCTTCTCATCCTCAGGCATAGCAGGAAACACATAGTCCTGAGCAGTGGCAACCGGCTGGGCTGGTGGTTCCCTGGTGTCTGGAGTCCCTATATCACTTGCTCTGGTGTGCAGGCGACGGGAGTCTGAGTGCCTCCCCCGACTTGAAAAAGTGATTGCTGTCGTCGAAACAGAGACCGCCTAAGCAAGGCCTGTGCACACGGTCAGAATCTGAGCTAAGGCCTCCTGAAGGCCAGGAATCACGATGGGCACAAGTGGTGCCTGAGCTGGTCCCACTGGTGCATCCAAAACTGGGACCTGGTCCTGATCAGGGGCAACTGGTGGATCTACAGGTACTGCCCCAACTACTGTGCAGGCTACACCTCTGCCCCTAACGCGACCTCGGCCTCTCGTGGTCCTAGCTGGTGGTACTGATGGCTACCCATCCTGCCCAGTAGTACAAGTCCTCACCATATGTGAGAGAATGAAACAACAGATATTCAGTTACCAGAATCAACAGATTTGCACGACAAGAATTCAAGAATGTGAAGTATTTCTAAGGGTTCTGCAGCCTCTCGAAGATAGGTACATACGTCTCCGTACCAATCCGCAAGACTCTCCTACCCTACTCATGACTCATAAGACCTATGTAACCTAGAGCTCTGATACCAACTTTTCATTACCCAAAACTCTAACCTGTCGTGATGGTGCCTACCGATGGTACTAGACAAGCCAACTTTTCAAAATACTTCAATATTTCATAAAAAGGATAATTCAAAGTTCTTTCACACCAGCTATTATCATAAACACCAGAGCTGAATTCAATACAAAATGCGGAAAGATAGCCCCAAACATCTGGGCGTCACCAAGTCATGAGTATCTAGATAGCCAGTCTAATACAAACAGTGTCTAAGTGTCAATACAGAAAAGAAAGAAAACATAGAAGGAGAAACAAGGTTTGCGGACGCCGGAATCTACCTCGTAGTCTCTGATACTCAATCAACACAAACTCAACGACCTCCTTAATCAAACACACCTAGATCTGCACATTAAGTGCAGGGTATAGCATGAGTACAACCAACTTAGCAAGTAACAGAAATAAATAAGGAACTGAGAAGCAGTGACGAGCTAAACAAGATACAGTTCATTTCATAAACTTCAACAATGAAAGTATACGTGGGTAAATTCCAGTAAATATATAACAAGTCAGCTGCATATCTACTGAGTTCAGGTAAAACAGGCATAAAACCTCCTGAAAGCTCCACAATAACATAAATCATCTAAGAATAACAACGAAGCAAGACAAATACAACCTCTCTGGATCACAGTCCCCTAATAGCTCAAAACTCAGCTCTCAACCCTCAATACACACACACTCAATAGGTATCTGCGCTTACTAAGGGTGTACAGACTCTGGAGGGACTCCTACAACCCAAGCGCTATAATCCGTACGGATAACTCACGTGCTACCGTATCATCTCAAGATCCGTATGGATAGCTCACGTGCTATAATATCATATCAGAATCTGCACGGACAACTCACGTGCTAACTATAAACATCATGATTCGCACGGACAACTCGCGTGCTACGATATCTATACCTCACAACAGTCCCTCGGCTTCACTTAGTCACGAACCTCTCTAGTCTCACGGCTCTCAGTAATGCAAGAGAATTAGCCTAATTAGAATGCTATAATGTATCAACATGGAATATTAGAGACGGAGGTATAATATACAAGAAATGCTACAACTAAGTACAATAACACATAAGGAAGGTTCAACAAGTATCACGACCCCTACGGTGGCCTACAACACCTATACGTAGCCTAACCATGATTTCTAACATGAATGACAATCAAGTACTAGAAGACAAGGAAAACATGTAAGCAACAATAGGCTATTCGACTGTACAGTCTCACTGGATAGACCAAGTCACAATCCCTTATGGTGCACGCTTACACGTCCATCACCTAGAATGTGTGTCACCACTAAATAATCACATCCAACCAAATTTCGCGGTTTCATAACCTCAAGACCAGATTTACGACTGTTACTTCAAATGCACAGAAATCCTACTCTGAAATTATCTTTCCTCTCAAATTAGTCTCCAAATTCCCCAAATCTAGCCACAAATAGAACGAGATAATCAATATAGGCTAAAGGATTCAAATCCACAATATAGCTACTAAATTGTAACCCAAATCCGAAATCGTTTGGTCATCCAAATCCCCAATATCCACTCTCCGATTCTCAAGCCCTAAACCCCCAAATTTCACTTCAAAATCTCGCTAATTAGGTGAGGAAATAGTGAGGAAACAAGATTTTCGATCCAAAATGAGTACAAGAAGCTTACCTCAATAATCCCCTCGAAAATCTTCTCCAAAATCGCCTAAGTCCGAGTCTTAAATGTGGAAATAAGACCAAAATCGCGAACCCTTGCCTTTTAAGCTTCTACCCAGACTTTTCGCACCTGCAGTTATTTTCCCACACCTGCGGAGCCGCTTCTGCGACCACAGTTCTGCACCTGCAAAAATCACTTAAGTCCATTGGGCTCGCACCTATGCTCCAGTTCTCGCACCTGTGGAGTCGCTTCTACAACCCATCTTCCGCTTATGCGAAAATGTCCAAGATCCTCTCTTCCGTGTCCCGCCCAACCTTGCCTGCATCTGCGCTCTTTTCTGTCGCACCTGCGGCTAGCCCCCTCGCAGGTGTAATCACACCAGATACAACCAACTTCAGCAGCTTCACCAAGTTGAAATCAAGCCCGATAACCACTCGAATTCAACTCGAGGCCTCCAAGACCTCAACCAAATATCCCCACGAGTCATGTAACCCAATACAAACTTAGGAATATTTGAATCACTTAAAACAACATCAAAACACCAATTACACTCGGATTCAAGCCTAAAGAACTTCTATATTTCTGAATTCCACAAACGATGCTGAAACCTACCAAACCACGTCCGATTGACCTCGAAATTTGCACACAAGTCATAAATGACACCACGAAATTACTCCGATTCCCAAAAATCAAATTCGACCCCAATATCAAAATTTCCACAGCCGACCAAAATTGTCGAAATTCCAACTTTCGCTAATTCAAGCCTAATTTTAAAATGGACCTCCAAATCACATTTCGGATGTGCTCCTAAGTCCAGAATCACCTAACGGAGCTAACGGAACCATCAAAATTTAAATCCGAGGTCGTTTACACATAAGTCGACATCCGGTCGACTTTTCCAACTTAAGCTTTCAAGTAAGAGACTAAATATCTCATTTCACCCTGAAATCACTCTGGACCTGAACTAACCAACCTGGTAAGACATATAACAGATGAAAAGAACAAAAGAATAAGAAAATGGCGAAAACGGGTCTATGACTCTCAAAAAGACCGGTCAGATCGTTACAGCTACCCGAAAGATTTTAAGGGGAAGGAAAGGTTTAATAATGCTAACAATACTAGGAATCAATATGGTCGTAGGAGTGATAATCCTGGAGGACAGTTTGATCGTGGTACACAACAACCTTTTAATGCTACTAATAATTCTTCTGCTTCAGCACAAAGTGCTTCAGGAAGTGATTTGCACAACACTATTGCTGGAAAAGGATCATACTTCACAGAGGAGCAATACATGCAGATTCTGGGATTGCTGAATAAAGAAACCCGTGATGGTCAAGCAAATAATCAAACTAAAATGGTAGGTATGGATATTAGTTTGATGTCACATATAGTTACAAAAGATTGTATCATAGATTCTGATGCAACTCATCACATAGCAATATCACGACCCGAAATACGACCTTCAGGGCGTGATGGCGTCTAACGTTGAACCCGCTAGACAAGCCAACATTTTGGTTAAATTTACTATTTTCTTTATTTATGACATCTAACAATAGAAACAATAACCATGAACAGATGAATAAGAATGCGGAAGCTAAGAATTTATCAACTTAATATAATAAATATTATGAAATTCCATACATAATCCGCCAGAACTGGTTTCACAACTTCACGGACAGTCTAAGATTTACTAAAAACATGAGTCTGAAATAAACAACTGTAGTTGTCTAGAAATACAAGATAAGACAGAAGGAAAGAAATAGATGGTGACACCAAGGCCCACAAATGTCTGCGGGACTACCTTAGTGTTGCGTGTGGACTGAAGGATACTCCCTCAATCAATGCCCACTGGGTCCGGCTCCGTAATCTGCACAACATAAAGAAGTGCAGGTGTAGCATCAGTACAACTGACCCCATGTACTGAGTAAGTGCCCATCCTAACCTCGGCGAAGTATTGACGAGGCTAGGACGAAAAAAATGAATACCTGTACAGTTCAATAATGTAATAAAGAAGTAATGAAAAGAAATAACAGATAAGCACAAAAAATGAAGCTAACATGCTGGGGGAAAGGGATAGCAATTACTGCAATGACACAACGAAGCAACAGTTTAAACATCCGAAAATAATAACGGGAATTAACAACACAAAATAAACAAGTGAAAAGAAATGGCACAGCATGTCCCCTCGTGCATATTTTTAGCATAACACGGCACGAAATGTCCACCCGTGCATAACAATATAAACAATGGCACGGAATGTCCCCTCTTGCATAAACAACATAAACATGACACGGAATGTCCCCTCGTGCATAAAACATCACAATCACGGCATGAAATGTCCCCTCATGCATATATATATCATCAACACGGCACGGAATGTCCCCTCGTGCATAATAATCATAAACACGGCACGAAATGTCCCTCGTGCATAAACAACATAAACATGACACGGAATGTCCCCTCGTGCATAATAATCATAAACACGGCACGAAATGTCCCTCGTGCATAAACAACATAAACATGACACGGAATGTCCCCTCGTGCATAACATCATAAAATATGGCACGGAATGTCCCCTTGTGCATAACAACATAAAAACAACAGTTGGCATGAAAATCAACAAATAAGAAACCTTAAATGCACGGAATAATCAACAAGAATAATACCGTCCCGGCAAGGGTCATAGCTATAACCAATCCTACACAAGTGCATAATCCAACATGAAGTTCCTCAACCGATCAACTACTCAACAATACCCATAACTACGAATTTCCACCAAATGGATAGCTATCAAATTGATATTAAACCCATAAACACAGTAAAAGCCAATAGATATCATATAATTGCAAATATCCGACACACGGTCATGCTTGACAACAACATATAGGTACTCGTCACCTCATATATACATTGAACATGGAATAAACACGGAGTAATTATGACTCAATACATATTCCCTCAAGCTAAGGTTAGGCCAAACACTTACCTCGACTCCGAAGATCAAAATCAAGCCTCAATCACCGCTTTTCTTCTCGAACTCGACTCCGAAACAACCGTATCTAGACATAATTGAATCAATAACATCAGAAATTTCTCAACAATTCAATCTCAATGCCTAATTAAAGATTTCCCAATATTATTCCCAAAAATCCAAAAATCGACTTCGAGCCCGCTTGGTCGAAACAAGAGGTTCGGACCAAAACCTGATCACCCATTCACCCACGAGCACGAATATACAATTTGTTTAGAAATCCGACCCCAAAACGAGGTCAAAATCCCAAATATTCAAAAAGCCCTAAGTCTACCCAGAACCCCAATTTCTACCTTTGATTTCATGTTTTTAGGCCTAGAATCTAATAGATGTTGATGAAAAATGGAAGAAAACAATGTTAGAATCACTTACCTAAGAGGTTATGGTGAAGGAACTCTTCATGGGTCGTCTATGAGGATTGGAGAAGAAGAGGGTTTATGAGTTTTTGTAAAATCCCGTAATGAACATTCTATTTTGACACTTAAAATGACTGAGCATTTTTGATATATGTGATCACGGAGAAAGGGCTGCGATCACATAGAGGACTGTTTATTTAAACTACGCGAGTGCGAAGATGCATGTGCGGTTGCAGAGCTCTACAGACCCTACGCTACGCGATCGCAGGCCATTAGGTGTGGTCGCACTGAACCTCTACTTGTCCTTCCCCTAGCTCACCCACACACCTGTGCGGTCGCAGGCCCCCTTGTGCAATCGCATAAGGTAATTGACCCCCTCCCCTATCAAAGCTATGCGATCGCAACTATACCTATGCGATCGCATAGAGTAAAACACCAGACACCAGAAAAATCATTTTACACCAGAAATTTTCCTAAAATTTTCACCCCGACACCTACCCGAAACTCACCCGAGCCCTCGGGCTCAAAACCAAATATACACACAACCTCAAAAACATACCACAAACTTATTCAAGTAATCAAAACACAAAAATAACATCATAAACATCGAATTAAACCTCAAAATCAATGAAATTCCTTTAAATTTCCAAAACTCCTAAATTTTTCATTTTCGTTCTGAATCACGTCAAACTAAGTCCGTTTCCTACCAAATTTCACAGATAACACATATAAGACATATTGAACCTGTTCCAGGCTCCGGAACCATAATACGGTCCTGATATCACAGGTTTCACATTAAATCTCATTTTCAAAGACCTTTATATTTTTCAAAAAATAATTTTCTTCAAAAATTCATTTCTCGGACTTGGGACCTCGGAATTCGATTTCGAGCATATGCCCAAGCCCCATATTTTCCTACGGACCCTATGGGACCGTTAAATCACGGGTCCGGGTCCGTTTACCAAAAATGTTGACCAAAGTCAACTTTATTCAAACTAATTAATACAAAATCATCATTTTATCAATTTTCCACTTAACGGCTTCCCGGCTATACTCCCATGTTGTGCACGAACATCGAGGTGAGATAAAAGGAGGCTTTCATGGCCTCGGAACACAGATTTAGCTAAAATGACACGGGGATGACCTTTTCGGTCATCACAATCTCCACCTCTAAAACAAAAGTTCGTCCTCGAACGGACATAGAATGGTACCTGAATCGGGGAAAAGATGGGGATATCGGCTCCGCATATCGGACTCGGACTCCCAGGTAGCTGCCTCGACAGGCTGACCCCTCCACTAAACACGAACCGAATGATAACTCTTTGATATAAACTGACGAACCTGTCGAGCTAATATGGCTATCGGCACCTCCTCATAAGTCAAATCCTTGTCCAACTGGACACCGCTGAAGTCAAGCACATGAGATGGATCGACAATGTACCTCCGAAGAATAGATACGTGAAACACCGGATGCATGACCAATAAATTAGGTGGAGAAAAGCAAGTCTGGAGGCCACCTCTCCTACCTTATCCTAATCTCAAATGGACCAATGTGCCTAGGGCTCAACTTTCCCTTCTTCCCGAACCTCATCACGCCCTTCATGGGCGACACTCGAAGAAATACCCGGTCTCCAATCATAAATGCCAAATCACGAACTCTGCGATCCGCATAACTCTTCTGCCTGGACTGGGCTGTACGAAGTCTATCCTGAATAATCTTCACTTTATCCAAGGCATCCTGGACTAAATCTGAACCTAAAAATCTAGTCTCTCCCCGCTCAAACCACCCAATTGGCGACCGACACCGCCTACTATACAAAGCCTCACACGGAGCCATCTGAATGCTCGACTGATAGCTGTTGTGGTCGAAAAATTCAGCCAAAGGCAAGAACTGGTCCCATGAACCTCCAAAATCAATGACACATGCTCGCAACATATCCTCAAAAATTTGAATAGTACGCTCGGAATGTCCGTCCATCTGAGGATGAAATGTTGTGCTCAAATCAACCTGTGTGCCCAACTCACGCTGAAATACTCTCCAGAAATGCGAGGTAAAATGAGTACCTCATCGGATATAATGGACACGGGCACACCATGCAATAGAACTATCTTTTTCATGTAGATCTTTACCAACTTCTCCGCCGAATACGAAACTGATACAGGAATGAAGTGTGCTGACTTGGTCAGCCTATCCACAATGACCCACACCGCATCAAACATCCTCTGAGTCTGTGGAAGTCCAACTACGAAGTCCATGGTGATACGCTCCCACTTCCACTCGGGAAGCTCAATCTGCTGCATCAAACCACCGGGTCTCTGGTGCTCATACTTAACCTGCTGACAATTCAAGCATCGAGCTACATATGCTGCAGTATCCTTCTTCATGCTCCGCCACAAATAATGCTTCCGCAAGTCCTGGTACATCTTTGCAGTGCCCGGATGAATTGAATACCGGGAACTATGGGACTCCTGCAATATCAACTCACGAATACCATCAATATCAGGTACGCAAATACGACCCTGCATCCTCAACACTCCCTCATCATCAAATGTGACCTGCTTGGCACCTCTGTGCCGGACCGTATCTTTAATAACACATAAATGGCGATCATCATACTGCCTGTCCCGAATACGACCATACAATGAAGAATGGGCCACAGTATGGGCCAAAACACTGCCAAACTCAGAAACCTCCAACCTCATGAAACGATTGGCCAACGCCTGAACATCTAAAGCAAGCGGTCGCTCCCTGACCGGTATATAAGCAAGACTACCCATGCTGGCTGACTTCCGGCTCAAAGATTCGGCCACCACATTGGCCTTCCCCGGATGATATAAGATAGTAATGTCATAATCCTTCAACAGATCTAACAATCTTCTCTGCCTCATATTCAACTCTCTTATGATCTGTGAACACCTCACAGGACACACCATACAGATAATGCCTCCAGATCTTCAACGCATGAACAATAGCCGCTAACTCCAAATCGTGAACTGGATAGTTCTTCTCATGAACCTTCAACTGAAGAGAAGCAAATACTATAACATTTCCATCCTGCATCAACACAACACCATGTCCAACCCGTGAAGCATCATAATACACGGTATATGGTCCTGAACTTGTGGGCAAAACTAACAACGGCAAGTGCATAATCCAACATGAAGTGTGTTGGTTGATTTCCCAATGCACAGGCAAGTGTATGTGGTCGACAAGTAATATAGGATTTTAAGTCCAGATATCATACCCACAAGGACTTGTGTAAAC